>CABHPQ010155893.1:0-10043 GCA_902168405.1 Peromyscus aztecus | reverse complement strand
CACTCCTCCACTGTTGGTGGGAATGCAAACTTGTATAGCCACTTTGGAAATCAGTACAGCAGTTTCTAAGAAAATTGGGAATCAATCTACTTCAAGACCCAATGATACCACTCTTGGGCATATACCCAAGGGATGCTCAACCATACCACAAGGACACTTGCTCGACTATGTTCATGACAGCATTATTTGTAATAGCCAGAACCTGGAAGCAACTTAGATGCCTCTCAACCAAAGAATGGATACAGAAAATGTGGTACATATATACAATAGAGTATTACTCAACTGTAAAAACCAATGACATCATGAAATTTGTTGGAAAATGGATGGAACTAGAAAGTATCTTCAGTGATGTAACCCAGACTCAGAAAAATAAACATGGTAAGTACTCACTCATAAGTGGATACTAGATGTAATGCAAAAGATAACCAGACTACAACCCACAGCTCCAGAGAACCTAGAAATGTCTTGGAAAGGAGAAACAGAAGATCTCCATGAGTAAACTGGGAATGAGTAAAGGCAATAGAGGGGAGGGGATGGGTGATGAGAACATGTGGGAATGGGAAGGTCGAGCTGTGGGAGGGGTGGAGTGGGAGAGCAATGAAAGAGATATTTTGATAGATGGAGACATTATGGGGCATGGAGAAACCTGATACTTGGGAAATTTCCAGCAATCCAGAAGAAAAACTCCTAGCAATAGTGGAGAGAGTGCCTGTTCTGGCCTACAATGATCAGACTGGTGAATGCCTTGTCATCATAGAGCCTTCATCCAGTAACTGATGGAAGCAGATGCAGACATCCACAACCAAGCACCAGGCCAAGCTCCAGAATCCCAGTAGAAGAGAGGGATGAGGGATTTTAAGAGCAAAGGAGGGCCAAGGTCATGATGGGGAAATCTACAGAGACAAATGAACTGAGCTCATAGGAACTCACAAACTTTAGAACAACTGCTGTGGAACCTGCATGGGACTGTACTATACCTCTGCATGCGGGAGACCATTGTGTAGCATGGTCTGTTTGAGGGGTTCCTGGAAGTGTGAGCAGGATCTATCTCTGGTGCATGAGCTGGCTTTCTGGATCCTATTACCTATGGTCAGATACCTTGCTCATTCTTGATGCAAGGGGGAGGGGTTTGGTCCTGCATCAACTGAATTTTCCAGGCTTTGCTGTCCCCCATGAGAGGACTTATCCTTTTGGAGGAGAGAGTGAGAGGTTGTCAGGGGGAAGGCATGGAGGAGCAAGAGGAGGGAAGAGGGAGTTCTGGGGTTGGTATGTAAAATGAATAAAGAAAATTTAATTAAAGAAAGGAAGAAAACAATTTCTAAAAGATGTTCTTGGCTATCTCTATTTGTGTTTTGGTACTCACATGTCTTGTCCCCAAAGACAGAAACAAAGATACACTAACATCAACAAGTAAATAAAAGTAAAAACATAGCCAAAATATGATTTGAGTTGTTATTCAATACTCATCTTTGTAATAGTTATTTTTTCTTTAAGTGAAATATCATAATATTTTACCTTGCATAAATTAGGACATAAAATTTTATCATGAAATAGTCAGATGTTGAAATAGATAGGCTCAAATGGCTACATTGTTGTCTAAATTTCAGTTATAAATTAGATAGCTACAGCAGCTATTTAACCACATATCCAGTATTAGGGGAGTTATATAGGAAACATTTAGTTTTCTCAATATGGCAGCTGAGAAATCAAACAAGAAAATAGGGCTTGAGGTGTGTGTTCATTTTCTGATTCTGTGATTTAGTATTTATATGTATTTATGTGGTGAAATGATAATAACCCTTACTCCTCAGGAGGACAAAAATCTCATCTCTAACAGATGCACCTTCCTGAACTCACATAAACCTAATAACACTATGTTCTCAAATTCTTAGTTCACAGAGTTATGATTTATTATCTAAGTATAGATGTCGATATCCATAATCCTGCTGTTGCTTGACTTAGACAATATTCTCTTCACAATCCACCTCCCTTCTTATGAAAGGTACCACCAAAACATGGCCTGCTTTCTTATGGGACCATATAGGCACTACCCATGCCAATGATCCAGGCAGGCGATATTTACTATCTGCCTCCATACCTCCTGAATTGTAGTACCCTTCATCCTTTGACCACTTGCCTGGGGCATTCCTCTTATACCATCTACTTCCTTTGAGACTCACCACCAAACTGAACCACACTTGCTATAAAGGCATCTGTAGCCTGCTCATGTGGCATAGACCATTTTTATAATGTTATTCCTACTTATCCATAAGCCCGGAACATCTTTCCATCTTATGGTATCTTCTTCAATATCTTTCTTCAAAGACTTGAAGTTCTTGGGATACAGGTCTTCACTTGCTTGATTAAAGTTGCTCCAAGATATTTTATATTATTTGTGACTATTGTAAAGGGTGTTGTTTCCTGATTTCTTTGCAACATGTTGTGGGAGATCCTGATTTTTTTGAGTTAACATTATATCCAGCCACTTCCCTGAAGGTGTTTTTTAACTGTAGCAGTTCTCTGATAGAATTTTTGGGATCACTTATATATAATAGCATATCATCTGCCAATAGAAATAATTTATTTCTTCCTTTCTAATTTGTATCCCCTTGATTTATTTTAGTTCTGCTCTAGCTTGAACTTTCAGTACTATATTTAATACATGTGGAAAGACTGGACGGCCTTGTCTTGTTCCTGATCTTACTGGAATTGTATTGAATTTCTCTCCATTTAAGTGTTGGCTATAGACTTGCTATAACCTGCATTTATTATGTTTGGGTATGACCCCTGTATTGTTGGTCTTTCTGAGACTTTTATTATGAAGGGTCATTAGATTTTGTCAAAAGCCTTTTCTACATCTAATGACCATGATTTTTTTTTTCAGTTTGCTTATATGGTGGATTACATTGACAGATTTTTGTATGTTGAACCATTTTGTATGGGATGAAGCTTACTTGATCATGGTGAATTATCTTTTTTATGTGTTTTTGGATTCAGTTTGCAAATATTTTATTGAGTATTTTGCATCAATATTCATGAGGCAAATTGGTCCAGAATTCTCTTTATTTGTTGAATCTTCATGTGGTTTGGGTGTCAGGGTGACTCTGGCTTCATAAAATGAATTTGCGATGTTCTTTCTGTTTCTATTTTATGAAGTAATTTGAGTACTGTCAGTTGTGGCTCTTCTTTGAAGGTCTGGTGGAATTTTGTGCTAAAACCATCTGGCCCAGGCCTTTTTTTTTCTTTGGAGATTTCCATCTATTTCTGTAGGGATTTTAGTTATATTTAAGTTGTTTATCTGATCTTGATTTAACTTTGGTTATTGGTATTTATTGAGGAAGTTATCCTTTTTTTCTTTTAGAACTCCCAATTTTGTGAAGTACAGGTTTTTGACGTCTGACCTAATGATTCTTAAGAGTCCCTTGATAACTGCTGTTATATCCCCCTTTACATTTCTCATTTTTTAAATTTGGATATCCACTGTCTGCCTTTTAGTTAGTTTGTATTGGGAGTTTCCTATCTTGTTAATTTTTTTGTGAAGAACCATATCTTTGTTCATTAATTTTTGTATTGTTCTCTTTGTTTCTATTTTATTGATTTCAGCCCTCACTTTGATTCCTGCAGTCTACTCCTCTTGGGTGCATTTGCTTATTTTGTTCTAGAGTTTTTAGGTGTGCCGTTTGGTCTCTTGCATGAGATCTCTCTAATTTCTTTATGAAGGCCCTTAGTGATATGAACTTTCCTCTTAGCACCACTTTCATTGTGTCCCATAAATTTGGCTGTGTTGTGATTTATCTTCATTGAACTCTAGGATGTCTTAATTTTTTTATTTGTTCCTTGATTGAGTGGTGATAGAGTAGAAAGTTGTTCAGTTTCCATAAGTTTGCAGGCTTTTTGCCATTTCTCTTGTTGAACTACAACTTTCATCCACAGTGGTCTGATAAGGAACAGTGGTATATTTGAATTTTCTTGTATCTGTTGAGACTTGCTCTGTGACCAAGTATATGATCAATTTTGGAGAATGTTCCATGTGGTGCTGAGTAGAAGGTATTGTCTTTTGTGTTCCTATAAAATGTTCTATAGATTCTGTCAGCTCCATTTGTGTCAAAATGTCTGTTAGTTCCATTATTTATCTTTTTAGTTTTTATCTGGATGACCTGTGCACTGGTGAGAGTGTGGTGCTGAAGTCTCCTCCAATGTGTGAAGTTCAATGTGTGATTTAAACTTTGATAGCTTATCTTTGACAAATATGGATGTCCTTGTGTTTGGGGGCATAGATGTTCAGAATTGAGACATAATCTTTGTGGATATTTCCTTTGATGAGTATTAAATGTCCTTTTTTATCTCTTTTGATTAATTTTTTTGGAAGTATATTTTCTTTGATTAGAATAGCTACACCAGCTTGCTTCTTTGGTTCATTTGCTTGAAAAATCTTTTCCAATCCTTTACTCCGAGGTAATGTTTATCTTTTGTGTTAAGGTTTATTTCTTGAGTGCAGCAGAAGGATGGTATCTATTCTGTTAGCCTGTGTCTTTTTATTGACAAATTGAGTCCACTGATATTGAGAGATATTAATAACCAATGATTGGTAATTCCTGTTATTGTGTTGGTGGTAGTGTGTGTGTGTGTGTGTGTGTGTGTGTGTGTGTGTGTGTTAGTATTTACCTTCCTTGTATTTTGTTAGTGTGAAATTATTTATTGCCTGTGATTTTGTGGATATAAACTCCTTTGGGTTTGTGTTTTCTTTCTGTTACATTCTGTAGGGTTGGATTTGTGGAGAGATATTGCTTAACTTTGACTTTGTCAAGAAATATCTTGTTTCTCTTTCCATCTGTGGTGATTGAAAGTTTTGTTGGTAGTCTTGGCTGGTATCATGGTCTTTTAGAGTCTGCAAGACATCTTTCCAGGCCATTCTGGCTTTGTGCTCTCCAATAAGAAGACTAGTGTAATTCCAATGCATCTGCCTTTATAAATTACTTGGCCTTTTTCCTTTGCAGCTTTCAATATTCTTTCTTTATTCTATATGTTTAATGCCTTTGTTATATGCCATAGGGACTTTTTTCTGGTTCAATCTATTTAGTTTTCTGTTAGCTTCTTCTATCTGTATAGAAATGTACTTTTTTAGGTAAGAAAAATTTTCTTCTATGATTTTGTTAAATATATTTTCTGGGTCTTTGAGTGGGAATTCTCCTTCTCTTGTTATGTTTGGTCCTTTCATAGTGTCCCAGATTTCCTGAATTTTTTGTGTTACAAATTTTGTAGATTTAACATTTTCTTTGACCAAAGAATATGTTTCTTCTATTGTATCTTCAATGCCTGATACTGTTTCTTCCATCTCTTGTATTCTGTTGGTGACGGTTGCATTTTTATTTCCTGTTCTCTTGCTCAGATTTTCCATTTCCAGAATTCCCTCTGTTTGTATTTTCTTTATTGCTTCTATTTCCATTTTCAGGTTTTGAACAGCTTCCTTCACCTGTTTGTTTTTTCTTGGCTTACTTCAAGAGGTATCCAATTGTTTTTGGTTGCCTTTTCCTCAATTTCTTTAGGAGATGTTTTCATTCCTCTTTAAAGATGCTATTTTCTTCATAAAGTAATTCTTAAGGTCATTTTCTTGTGATTCAGCTGGGTTGGAACGTTCAGTTCTTGCTGTCATAGGATAACTGGGCCCTGGTGATGCCATAATGCCCTTTCTTTTGTTAATTGTGTTCTTATACTGGCATGTAGGCATCTGGGATGACTGTAGCTCTAGTTGTTGGTTACTGAGTTTGTCTTCATTAGATGAATGTTTGTTCCTTGGTTTCTGTTTCATTTCTGGTCTTCTGGCCTATGAGGCAATGGGTTCTGGTAATTAGTGAGTCTTAATGTTGAGGAGGATGTCTCTGCTTTTGTTTTTGTCACCTTCAAGACCTCTGAGTTTTTGGATGAAAACTTTACTTCTGAGGTTCCAAGAACCTCTGTGGCCTCTGGGGTTCTGGGTACCTGCTTGGTCTCTGTGATTTCTATAATAGTATATTTTCCAGTAAAGTAAAGTTTTCTGCAGATGTTGTGGGCTAGGATATGGAGCTCAGGAGAGAGTATACAGCTGGGGGCTGTTGGACCAGCTTTAGAGATTGTTAATTGGCAGTGGACATTATCTGACCTAGGTTCCCTAGAATCAGGCTTTTCTTGGGTTAAGCAGAAGTTTTGTGCCAAAGTTGTGGGACTGATTTTGGAGCCCAGGCAAGGGGGTACAGCCTGGAGCTGTTGGGTAGGCTTTATGAAGTGTTGGTGGGCAGTGGGTGGTGTCTTACCTGGGGTCCATTGGACCAGCCTGGCTTCTGGTAAAGAAGTTGGAGCTGTGGGTGGGAATATGCAGCCCCATGCAGAGGGTTCAGTCTAGGAATAGGTTTCCTAGATCTATACAGCCTCTGGTAAGATAATTAGAGTTGTGGGCCAGAGTATGAAACATAGGGGAGGTAGTTAACACTTTCTTAATCCAGTATCATTTCTAACCACATTCTAAATACTTACTCTTGTACTTATAGATAAATGTAGTTTTCGCTCTCAATCTTCATTGAAGAAATTTCTTTTTGTAATAGACACAGAAAAGTAAATTATAGAAATCCACAGCTTGTTGGTATACAGAGAACAAATGACTAAGGGGTGTGTAAACCCAATGAATAGATACACCTTCAATTCCTATACATATGTCTGGGAAATACCATGGAGGAGGGGTTAGAAGTATTCTAAAAGACAGAGGATGAGAACATCTTTTGTGAGACTGTATACTCTACACAGGAAGGAAAGCTGTTCAAATGAACTCTCAGTTGTATGGTAGCCTAAACAAGGCTTGAGTAGTGACAACACTAGAAGACATAGCCACATGAGTAGAGAAAATACCATTAATCCCTAGTCCTTGTCCTACAGGTAATTAAAGACTGCCAAGAGAAGGAAAATCAGTCTTTGACAGGTATGAGTCACCTAATTGGTTATCCAATACCCACTACTCAGTCCTAAAAACATATATAAATTAAATATATATGAATAATAACTCACATTCACATATATGCATATGCATACATTATGAGCAAAACTAAATGGAATCAGCAGTGTCTAGTCTTTCAGTTATCAGTACGTATACACAAAACAGTGTAGTTGAAGTTTTCCTATGTCCACCTGGCTCCTGTAGCCACTCTGATCCAAGTAAACACACAGAGACTTATATTACTTATAAACTCTGTGGCTGTGGCAGACTTCTTGCTATCTAGTTCTTATATCTTAAATTAACCCATTTCTGTTAATCTATATATAAGTTGCCACGTGGCTTGTGGCTTACTGATACTTGTACATCTTGCTTCCTCTGTGTCTGACTGGCAACTCCTGACTCAGCCTTCCTGTTCCCAGAATTCTCTTCTCTCTTTGTCTCACCTATACTTCCTGCCTGGTTCCTGGCCAATCAGTACTTTATTTATTAACCAATCAGAGCAACACATTCACAGCATACAAAGCAATATGCACAGCACTTCCCCTTTTCTTTTTTTTCAAAAAGGAAAGTTTTAACTTTAACATAGTAAAATTACATATAACAAAGCAATTATCAAGCAAGAATTATAGTTACAATATCTAGTCTATTTGTATTTGGCAAAATTAAAGAGGATATACTATCTATCCTATATTTGTGAGTCTAAGGTTTCATATCTAACTTATCTTTTATCATAACTAAGGAAATTATAACTATCTAGTTTTCAACTACATCAAAGACCTCAGAAGGATATAATATTACCTGAGAAACAGGAGAAGGATGCAAGCAACTTTTGGGAGTTTTGCAAGAGTAGACAGAGACAGCTGGCAGCCTGGACAGTCACCCAGTGTTCCTCTTTAAAGTTGCAGCATCTGTCTTCAGCCCATAGGCCTGGAGTCTCTCAGTCACTTCTCTCTGTGTCTTATAGAATGCTTGGCAGTTTCCTCTGTGAATCAGGATCCTCAAGGACCATTTTGCCAAGCAAAGTTCAGTGGTCACCTTCCTATGGGTCCTGCATGTCCAGTTGATTAAGTAGTCCAAGCAAGAAGAGTTTCTTGCCCAAATGGCTATTTTTGCCAAGAAGAACATAAACTGGATATAGAGTGTTTTCAATGCCATCCTCCTCTCTGAAGTAAATCGGTGCTGCCAGGAGCAGACATGTCTCATTGTTCAGGAAGTCTAAATTTTTTTTTTGTTTTTTTGTTTCTTTTTTTTTTTTAAAGATATGAGACAATTTTATTTTATTTTATTTTATTTTAAGATTTATTTATTATGCATACAGTATTCTGCTTGCATGTGTCCCTGCAGGCCAGAAGAGGGCACCAGATCTCATTACAAGTGGTTGTGAGCCACCATGTGGTTGCTGGGAATTGAACTCAGGACCTCTAGAAGAGCAGTCAGTGCTTTTAACCACTGAGCCATCTCTCCAGCCCGGGAAGTCTAAATTTTTAAAAGATATTAAATGCCATATTCTGCAGGTCTTTGAAGTGTTTGAAGATTACCTACCTAATTGAATTATATCTATGTATACCTAGAAAACTTAACATGACTATAAGTTTGACTAACATAGAAGACTAATTATTAATCTGTATTATTTAATTATCCATTACAATTTAAATGAGTTACATAAACATACCATGAGAGTAGAAATATATATTATATATTTTATTTATTATATATTTATATATAAAATATAAATATAAATATATATATAGTATAACAAAATTAAGTTTAAACTTGTATCAATAAACTAAAAAACCATAGCAATGCAAAGCATTTCTAAACAAGTTGTTGCTCTTTAAAAGTAGGTTCATTAATCTACCATTTCATCCTATCATATCTATACTATTCCCTTTTCTTCTTTAGAAAGAGATTACATTTATAATCAAACTGCTTTAAATAAAAATACTGGTTTTTCTCTGTCCCACACCAGAGGGCTCTTCTGATATGGATAGAAGAATCTCTGAACCTTTCCTTTTAGCAGTATGCTTGGGTTTAGAGAAGGAGTGAGCCAATTCCATCTCCAAAGTCAGCTTGGTATATCTGGGAATTTGGGGATAGCTTCTCTTACTACTTCCTGCTGGATGATGGTGCTGTATTCTTATGGGGACACAAAGAAAATTTTAGGATTAGCAGGTAGTCAGTAAGGCTTTATTGTCTGAGCCAGTTGCCTTGAGACCATTCTGGATGTTGGATCATCTGGGCCATGGTGTCATCGGAGACCTTTCAGGGGGTCTTGGCTGGTCAAACCTGATGTATCTTAATCTGGAACAAATCCATTGTCTCTGGCTTTCTGTGGAAACAAAAGCAGAGCCTCCTTTCCAAAGCAACATATCCTTACATCCAAATTTTGAAGTCAACTACCTTTAAAATATACATATTGGGAAAAAACCAAAGGAAGATGGCAGCTGCTGCTGGTGGGCCGTGAGTGAGAGCAAAATTGGATGATGAACTGATGTGGAAGTAAGAGGAACACAAAGAAAGATGTCAAAAAAGGTATACAGAAAAAGAGAAAGATAAAAGCTCAGAGATAAAAGATAGATGGATTAATTTAAGTTAAGAAAAGCTGGCTAGAGCATCAAAGTTTCTCTGCCTTCCTCGGGAATCCACAGTTTGGATCCATCCTTCCTGCGCAGTCTCCCCAGGCCTGCAGGTGAGCGGATCGCTGGGCGCTTGGGTGAGCGGTGTGGTCGTAGTGAGCACAGGGAAGGAGCAGCAGCTGGGGACTCCCCGGGGTGACCCTTTGGGGCGCGACAGAGCTGGGTGAATGCAAGAAGAGGAGCTACAAGGTTCAGGGAAACCCAAACCCCCACAGTGGATGTTAATCACCTTGCTGATTGCTTCTCAGTTGGGAACTAGTGGAGAGCGCAGCGGGGCAGTCACGCCCTGCGGGACCTGGGCTCCGCAGCAGGGATCAGTGCAGCTGTGACTACAGAGGCAATGAGGGAGGACACTGCGGTGCTCACTGGAACCTGAAGGATTGAGGAGCCAGAGAAGGAGGAAGACATCAGGGGCCAGCCACCCAGCTATACAGCAAGCCACG
>CABHPQ010155892.1:0-20095 GCA_902168405.1 Peromyscus aztecus | reverse complement strand
GGAATCTCTGAGTCATAAAGCAGAAGAAAACAAGCTGGCACCAGAAAGACATTTCCAGAATGTTCCAGAGCTGGCTGACTTTAATTTGGAAACAGCTTTTGGCTACAGACATTCAGGTTTAAGGCACATTCCGAACTACAAGGATCCCAGTCCCTGGCAGAGAACCGGCTTTCTTCTTGCATGGAAGAGGGAACCAGTGATTTTTTTCTTTTTGGCCTTTTTCTAAAAAAGGAGTGAGTTTGGCAAAAACAAAACTCATGACACATTCTCACCAGACACAACTGTACCCCCACAAAGACCTCCCTTTTATCTGGCAAGGATGGGGTGTCCCATCCAATTCCCACTCTCCTCAGAAACATGCATATAGTAAACAGACTTATATGCATCTGTCTGGCAATGATGGTTAAAAAAAAGTTTTCAAATAAAAATACAAAATCACATGTTTATAACAAAGCTATGAGTCTTAGCCATAAGCGATGAGGAATGATTGCAGGAGCCAGGAGAGAAAAACATCTATTCTGAACAGCAAAAGGCTGTGAGGGCCGGGGAGACTGCTGCCTGAGAACTCCGGCCCCGCTGGGCCCTTTCGGCACGATATACGGATGAGGAGAGACCAGAAGGAAGAGGCCGTGGTTCTGGGGAGAAATGGTGCACCTAGGGATACTGGAGAGATTAGGAAAAGCTCAAGGACACTCTTGGAGCCTTTCCCTGCCAGTGCCAGCAGGGGGCAGAAGTGAGGACCTTGAGCTCAGTCGTTGCCGCCACAGATCTTCAGTAGAATCTTCCGATAGTCCCCAGAAGTGTCTCCCTGGTGGCAGAAACAAGAGTTAAGGTTAAGGGAGGCAAAGCCACCTCCTCTCTGGCCTGTCTGAGGGAGCGTTCCCATTCAGAGCATGTGGTGCAGACCTCGACTGCTTAAACAAGCACTGTCCAGTGGGCCCCAGATTCTGTGTAAAACAAAAGCCAAAAGCCAGGCGCGAGGACACGTGTTTGTAATCCCAGCACTGGGTAGGTGGAGACAGGCAGATCCCTGGGGCTGACTGGGAGGCCATTCTAGCCTAGTCATCAAGCCTCAGGTCCCAGGGAGACTTTCTCAAAAATCAACAGGGATAGCTCCTGAGGAATGATACTCCATGTTGACTTTGGTCTCCACATGCATATATGTGCATGCATACATACATATACACAGTATCAATCACCTATTACCGAAGTCCAACAAGTATCTAGAACAACGTCTTCATCGGCCCTAGACTCACCACCCAGGGCTCATCAGCATCGCTCTTTGCCTAGAGCGTTTATGCGGGGCTTCTACTATAAAGCAACACTGTCCTTGGAAGCCTCGTCCTTGCGACCACCCATGGAAGACACCATCACTGTTACAGCCTCCCACTTCTCACAGATCAATCTCTGTCCAACAACAGTGTTCTCTATGAGTTTAGCTAATTTCAGATCATTTTCTGTCGCCCTGAACTCTCTGAAGGAAAAGCCTGTGGCTTCTTCAGCTGTCACAGCCTACTAGTAGTACTCAGCCCCAATCAGAGAGGAGTGATAAACTCTCATTTCCATAGCGCAGGAATGGAGATTAGCTAGTCTTCAAAGAGGAGCCCAACAGTATCAAATGCTGGCTGTGAAATCAGGCACTCAAGTGCTGAGGACTTAGTGTCAACTTCTGCCACCCAGCCCAGATACACTGTGTTTCTTCCAGCGTTTGTGGAGACTGCCACCACCACACCTGTGGAGGAACTAGTATTCTTAGACATGCGAGGCCACTGCTTGGGAGGAGGTTTGCAGACAATGCTCAAGGGTCATGAAGTTAACCAAGTAGAAAAGCCAGGATCAGACGCCCAGGCTGACCCAAGGGCTGAGCTACCTATGTGGTCTCCACTGCAAAGTGAATGGGGGAAAAGCCAGAATCCAACAAGCAAGAGCTGAGCTCCACAGACCCTTGGGACATGAGCTGTCCTTGGTGGATCACATCTTCACAGAGTGGTGGGGACTCTGAAGGTCTAGGACATGATAATGGAAGGACAGATTTCTCTATACCATTGGCAGACACCCCTGTTCAGTTATCAAGTACTGGGGTCCTAGAGGGTGGGAACGTAGGGTCACAGTGTGGGAGCCCATTTTCAGGTTTCCTTGTGGCTTTGCCCTGCAGGTCAGCACAGAGGGGATGATTGGACCACGGGCCTGAGTGCAGGTGTCTGAGATGGTCTGCACTTGGCTGTGCTGGGGGGAGGTCTTTTGCTCCATCCCTTGGCATTTCTATAAATACCATAGGGCAGAGACAGTCAGGGCCCATTGGAAGAGGTTCCAGGCCCTTTTAAGGCTATCCTGTATTTTCTATCTGTTTATCTCCACACTCTAAATCCTTCTATCTAATATTTCCTGCTGCTCTCACTCAAGAAAACTCTGGGGAGCTGTAGGGTTGATGAGTAGCTGCCCTGCATCACAGGATTGTGACCTGCCCTGTCCTCAGGATCTTGTGATCTGTTTGGAGGTGACTGGAATGAAGCAGCCCACTAGGCCAAACCCAGGGCTATTCTGGAGGAGAGAGGAAGGAGACAGGGAGGGCCTCGTTGGCCCCTGAGCCCATACCGTGATGTCGTGGTACAGTGACTTGCCGTACATCCGCTTATACTCTGCTCGGATATCCAGGAGGTCAAACTCGCTGCGAGACACCATGATACGAATCAGGGTCCGGTCTTTTGTTCCTGCTCCCTGAAGACAGAGTAGGCACATGAGGCTTCTTGCCCTCCCACGTTCCCTGAGGCCCCAATCCCTCCATACCTTCTACACTCAGCCCGCTGTGGACCCCTTAGACCCAGGGGGTTTTAAGATGTCTTGGATTAGGGCTCCCTGCACACAAGAGCTACATACCCGCATAGCCTTGTTAAGCCTTTCAGCAAAGAAGGCGGGGGTGTTCTTCAGGCATTTCACTACAAGAGAAACACAGCATAAGGGCTGTAGGATACGGGGGGCACACACTACCTGAGTGTCCCCCTAGGAAACCTGGACATCAAATCTGACACCATCCATCCACTTCTCTTCCTCCTGGCAGTGATCCCGTGAATGTGGCTCCACACAAGTAGGACCATCAACTGCTCAGCATCACTGAGCAAAAACCACTGGGGCTGTGCAGAGGGTGGGGTGGGGGCTTAATGAGAAGAGGCACCAACTTCACGGGTGCCTAGGCATGAGGGGTCAAACAGAAAGACCCTCGTGGAAAAAGGGAGGCCAAGAGAATGCAGTGTTTTTTCTCAGGTCATGCGGGGAAATGAGGATCTACTGCCTGTTCTAGTCAGAAAAAGCCAAGAAAAACATACTAAAGGAAATGGGCAAACTGATGTGTGTGTGTGTGTGTGTGTGTGTGTGTGTGTGTGTGTCCCCGGTGAGTATAAAGAGAGGTGGCAGGGATATAGGGCAAGAACCCAACTCCTCATTAGGGGGAGGTTCCCGGAGCCTCCAAGACCTGCTGTAGAGGGCACAGTGCTGTAAGAGGCACTCCCCATGCTGGAAGCTCGGCCAGCATTCCCTAGAATGGGCCGTTTTGCTGTTGCAAGTAAAAAAATCTTTCCATGTGTTTCCATCAGACTGCTGACAATTGCCTGCGGGGATGTATTTTTAGAGGAAACTTGGCAGGATGTGAGTCACCTTCCTCCAGGAGAGCAGCTGGACAAGCCCCCACTGATGCCCACACTGGAGCTCCGTTCTGCAGAGCTGCACTGCAAACACAAGACCCCTCCGTCCCAGAGGCCGGGGACTCACGGATTCCCACCAGCCAGATGGTCCAGATTAGCAAGCTCAGACTCTGTGGTTCCCTCACTACACCACCTTCAACCGCAGGACACTGAGCACCCAGATTAGGGCCCACACTGCCCAGTGGGTGGGCAGGCAGACAGGCAGGCAAACCAAGCTCCAGACACCTACCCACAGCCAGCATGCCCTGCTCCAGGTCCCCGGACATCTCCCGGCAGATGCTCTTCTCAATGTCTCGCCCCGTCATCCTCTGATACTCATTGAAAACTAGCAGGAAAGTAGAAGGGACGTGTCATAGTCTGAATCACGTTCTCTTATATTTCCATGTGGCAGTCCTGACCCTCAGTACCTCAGAATACGTATTAAAACGATGCCATGATGGCAGGCCCTGAGTCAAGCTAACTGGAAGTCAGGTTATGTGTGTGGACTGACAAATCTTGGCTTGAGATGGCTTGACTTAGGGTCTTTTGCCTTTTACTTTCCACACACAACCACAGCTCTCTCCAAGTCCCATTAAGCACTCAGCACTTTATAACAAACACAAATCTGTAGAGGACTCCACCCTGCCATATGCCAATGTGTTTTAAGTTTAGTTAAATCACACTGGGTTGAAGTACAATTTTCACTACATCAGGCATAATAAATGCATTTCTGTTTTTTGTGTGTGATAAAGTCACATCATATAAACCCTTTGGCTTCAAGGGATCCTCCTGTCTCAGCCTCTCAAGCAGCTAGGACTACAGATACATGTCACTACCTAGCTGTAAGTGTATTTTTTGACTTGTGACATTTTCACATAGCATATCATCACAAACTGAGGAACGTCTATGTAGGAAGAGACGTGGGGACACAGAATGAGGAAACTCATCTAGAGAGAGGCCTCAGAAGAAATCAATCCTGACAAGCTTACCAGTGTCCAAAACCCTAAGAAAACACATTCCAGTTGCTTAAGCCCAGCCTACAGTATGTCACAACAGCAAAGCAAAGAGGACACACACGGGGACACACACACACACACACACACACACACACACACACACACACACACACACGAACTGCCTCTCTTTCACTCTGCCCTGGACAGTCTGGCTGCCCTAGCACAGCTCACAAGAAGCCACACCCTCAGCCTTAAGTCTGGTATGAGGCCTGATGCCCTTCAGTCAGATGATTCCTTTTTCAGGGCAGTTGGTCTGCTTACCCATCTTGACCCACACTCTGTTCTCAAATCTAAATCTCCACATTCCCAGCCCGTGCCCCTCTTATTTCACACAGCAGGCTCACCCTGCTCTACCCCACTGTGAGCCAGGACCCACTCAGACACAACCCACATTGTTCTGTCTTGCCAAAAAACTTTAATTATAAACTCAGGAGCTGCTGAGTGCCACGGAACAAGCTGTTGGCTCCCTCAAGAAGGGGCCATGCTAGAGCCCGCTGATGGATGCTAGAGAGTCGGTTTAAAGAATGTGGCCCCTGAGAAGCTCCCGTGCTTCAGGAGCTGGCACTACATCAATGTATATAACAATGTGCTGGTGGACTCAGTGATATAGATGAGAGACAGACAGACAGACAGACAGACAGAGACACACACAGAGAGAGAAACACAGCATAGCCAAGTGTGGTGGCACACACCTTTAATCCCAGTTCTCAGAAAGCAGAGGCAGACAGATCTCTAGGAGTTTGAGGCCATTCTGGTCTACATAGCCAGTTTCAGGCCAGCCAGGGTTACTCAGAGAGACTCTGTCTCAAAAACCAAAAACAAACAAACAAAACAGAGCACATAAAGTTGGGAAGAAAAAGTGGAGCCTGGATAGGAGAGGGGACGGAGGTCAACTTGATCAAAACATATTTATATGCATATATGAAATTCTCGAACAATAAAAAAAGACAATGAATACATGTTGATGAGCCCATGTTCACCCACACTCTATCACAGCGGCAGGAAGTTAAAAAGCATGCCCTGGGGACAGGGCTCAAGCCCAAACTCGGCGAACTTCTGCACTGGCCTCATGCCAATCCTGAGACTGATTGAGGGAATACCTCTCCCCTCCTGTGTGCCTGGGTTAGATTCGAGGCCTGGGGTATGAGCTGGGATCCTCACCTCCCTCCTACCCTGTAGCTCCTACAGCCTTTCCCAGCTGTCCTCAGCTCTGAATCCTCACCTTCTGCCCACAGGGGCCTTCGGACACAGCTGACCGTGGCTTCCTTTCATTCAGGCCCTCCCATCTTCAAACTGCTCTCTCTCTGGTCCTCCTCCAGAGAAGACCTCTCATAATCCCAGGGCCTCAGACACTTGACCCCTCACAGGCCCCAACCTTGCAAGCCCAAGACCTCTCCTGACTTCCGGGCTCATCGGCACAACTATCTTCCTGATGTCATTGCCCCCAATGTCTCTTCCATAGCTCCTAATCTCAGCTGAGGGTCACTGTTTTTCCACTCACTCAGCTGATAGAATACCTCTGTCCTCCCGGGCCATCTCACTCCGACATACCACGTCCAGCTTACCAACAAGCAGGTTGGACCCTGGTCCCGTCTACTCCAACTTCCTATCCAGGCTACCACCAACTCCTAAGTCACTGTATGGCTTTCTCCCAGATCCCCTGCTCAACTGTGGATCCTTCACCCTCTTTTCTTCACACTGAGGCCGAAGATCACCTAGGGGAATCTGGGAGCATGTTGTCTGCAAGCTGAGGGAAGGATATGTATTTCCCTGAGGGCCCCTCTGTGACTTCTGATCCTGTGACACCTAACTCCCTAGATTGTCGGCTGAGCTGTCCACCACCTCTGACCCCACCCACCTTCTGCTACCGTATCCCCTTGGCTCTGCCTGGGCCATGCTGGAAGCCCAGCAGGGTCTTTGCAACTATCTCCCTTAGGGCTTTCAATCTCATAGCCTTATACCAGAGAGGACTGCCCCAGCCCCTCCCCCAACTCTATCCCTCCACCTTCTCCCCGTTTCCAGTCCATTCTTCTTCTTCTCTACATATTGGCTACCAGCTCCGGGCTGTACTGAGTATTTGTCTCCTGACATGAAGCTGAACCCAAGAAAACAGTCTACACCTCTCTGCCACTTGTTAAGACAGAAACCCACGTCTATGTGCTCAATAAGCTAAGTAAACGCTACCCAGCACTGCTTCGATGAATGTGTTCTCTTTGCGTTTTGCTTTTACTTGTTATTGGGGGGAAAGGCACATGCCATGTGTCTGAAGTTCAGAGGACATTGTGCTTTCCCTGCTGGACCCCTGCTTTCCCCACTCTGACATTCCTTATTTCGGTGCATGGCAGTCAGCTTCCTCACCTTTTCCTTTGCCCTACAAGCAAAGTCTGCAGGAAACTTTCCAAAGTGTCTTTTAGTGAAAGTCCATGCAAAGGACATCAGCCAAACATTCTGCAGGCTTCTTTCCAACATAACGTCCTGTGTGCCCTCATCTAAGTGACCCAGGACTGTCTTACCTGCCACCAGGTGGGCCCGGCTCCGGGAGCACAGAATCGCATTGAACTTGGACTCATCTGTTCCTAGGCGGTTCTCACCGGCTGCATACAGCTCCTGGATGGGGAGGAAGATGCATGTATGTAGCAAGCACCACCGAGGTCCTGGGCTCAGATCACGTAGGCAGCATCTAGCTCTGTGAAGCCCAGAGGGGAAGGGCAGGGCCCTGGCAGTGGGAGTACAGGTTGGCTGAATCCTGCAGGCTCTGCTCGCTGCAGACCCGGACCCCAGCAACCCATATCCTCTCCTGTCTGTGTGTAGCACAGAGGATTCTGAGTCCAGAGCCCAGCACCCAGAGGAGGGAAGAGAAGCCTGGACTTGGGTCCTAGCTCAGAAGCAGCCTGCAGTGGGATGCTAGGCAAGGCTCTGGCTCCTGAGCCTCAATCTCCTCATAAAGAAAATGTAGCCGGGCGGTGGTGGCGCTGCCTTCCCCAGCACTCGGGAGGCAGAGGCAGGCGAATTTCTGTGAGTTCGAGGCCAGCCTGGTCTATAGAGCGAGATCCAGGAAAGGCACAAAACTACACAGAGAAACCCTGTCTCAAAAAACAAAACAAAACAAAACAAAACAAAAAAAGAAAATGTAAGGATTAGATCTGACTTGAGGTCATGACCTTGAAGCCCAAGGGGCCACATGGGAAAAACAGTGAGTGGGAAAGCTAGAAAGGACCCTAGCCAACTCCTCAGGAGCAGCACTTCTCAGCAGTAGGAAGGAATGCAGGCCTTGGCTGACAGACGTACATCTCAGGATCAGCCAGCTGCCAGACTTCTATGTGCCATTTCCCAAACATGGAGAGCAGCTCCCCCACCAATAAGAAACGCATGGATGATGATGACTATCACACTTATAAACCAATTACAAGCTGGGCGGTGGCGGCGCATGCCTTTAACCCCAGCACTCACTCAGGAGGCAGAGGCAGGTGGATCTCTGTGAGTTCAAGGCCAGCTTTGTCTACAGAGCGAGTTCCAGGACAGTAGGAGGTACACAGAGAAACTTTGTCTCAGAAAAACCAAAAAACCAAAAGTGAACAAAAACCAAAAACCAGTCACCGGAACGGAGAGACAGATCGGCAGCTAATCCAATACCCTCTTCTGACTCCCAGCCAGGCACCAGGTATACACATGGTTCACCAACATGCATGTAGGCAAAAAACTCATCAACATAAAAATAAATCATAAAAAAAATTCCAGATGTGGGGCTTCGTCCGGTCCTTTCTCCATGCTTCATTACATATATCATATGTACTGAAATGGGCATCATAGCTTTTTAAAACCTCTGAAGGTTTGAGCCCCAAATATTTGCCTATCTGCAACCTTGCTCCAGACCTCTAAGATGCCTTCCAGGCGTCAGACAGTTATGGAAATTAAGGGCACTGATGCTCCAGGACACCCTCAGGTTGAGATCCCTCAGGTCAAGGTGAATCTGAGCATGTCGGGAAGGGAGAAGGGAGGGCAGGAGCCATCCTTTCCGGGAAGGTTGGGGGAGGTCCGGCCACCCCGCTAACAAGACAGGACAGTCGGAACTGACCAGCAGACAGTGCAAACTTATTCAGATAGGAATTTGGATGCCTGAACTTTGCCCCTTTTGTCTCCAACTCAAGGTGACAATGACAGAAGTTTAAGGATACAGGGCTAAGGTGACAGCATATTTCTAGGCCCACAAACTCAGAAGCTGGACAGACCGGTACCTTTGCACACCTAGCAGTACCCGCATGGGAAAGCACCCAATCATGTGAAGCGTCACACTCCTGTGATTGGCAACTGCTGCGGCTTTATTACCCTGCTGTCCCCCTCACAGGTGGGGAACTCAGAGGGCTGGGTGCCCTGTAAAATGTCAAGTATCCGAGCACCTCAGAAATCCACAGCACATGGAACCCACCAGTGTCTACTGCTCTTCCCATCCCTGGGCACCTACGCCACAAAGCAGGAAGTGTGACCCAGCTCTGGTTCAGCAAGCCCACAGTGGCACCCTGCCAGCCACCACACTCACCTGGACATCTCTCTGGACAAGGGACATGTCCACGTTTGTGCTCTCATCGCGGTTTCCCTGGAAGGAAGGAGGCTGTAAGGTCAAGCCACTTTTTGGAAGACCACCTCCCTCCTTCCTGACTCATTTGCCAGTGCTTTGATGCTCCCCCCCCCCCCCCCCCCCCCCCCCCCCCCCCCCCCCCCCCCCCCCCCCCCGCCCTCCTTTGGCCGCTCTAATGTCCTGTTGTGAGGAAGGTACCTGAGAGAGAGAGATGAGAAGCCGTTGGAAGTGTCCTGATGTGTCACTTCGAATGGCCTCCTCCAGAGTCTTTTTGAACTCTGAAAGACACACACCAGGGTCTACCCTATAGGCCTGCTACCTCTAAAGACATAGTTAACAGGGAACTCTGGCATGACAGGGTCCATGGGTCTCGGGCTGGAGGTGACAGGTGGCCCATCCAATCTTCCAGGCTCATGTAAGTTTATGACTCCAAGGCTGACTTGACCTCTAGTCAGGCTTGGCCCAAACCCCTCTCAAGATCACCCTCCCCTCAACCCTTGCCCCCCCCCCTTCCCAACCACAGGTACCTGCCCCATATGTAAACAGCATACAGGGCAGGGCTTTGGGTCAAAGCCCAGAGAGTTGGGTGCGAGAGGAAATAGGGGACAAGGAGGCCAAGGACTAAGAGGCCCTGGAAGGAGGTGTGGCCAGTGCCCAGGAAGCAAAACCATCTGTAAAGAGCAGAGAGGCCAGGGAGCTTCGAACCTGTTTTGTAGGCTCTGCTTATTTCCCGGATGTGCTCGTTACTTCGGGAAGCGAGGATTTCAATCAGGCAGGCCTCATCAGTACCGGCCCCCTGTGGTAGTAGAGAACATAACAGATCTCTTGCTGGTGACCGGGCCGTCACTGGCATCCAGGAAGAACATCAGCAACAGAGGCCCCCAACACAGACACACACACCCCACTCATGCCTGAGAAGCCAGCTCCCCTCCCAGCCCTAGACAATGAGCTAAGGACAATGTAGGGTCACCCCATGCACCAGGAAACTGAAGGAGAGAAGAGGGAGTGTGCAGTGACTAGCCCATGCCACACCCTGCTGGGTCAGACTGAGGTGCAGATCAATGTCTGTTTCTTCCAGGTTTGGGCTCTGAGATAATGAACAGACGTGGGAAAAGTCTGAAAGTAAGATCATAACGGATGTGAAAAAAGCTAGAGTCCTGAGTGAACTGTCTAGAGACATCTAGGAAAAGAAGCCAGACAGGACAAAAGAAATGCCTGTGCCCGGGGCAGCAGGAAGGTAGAAGACAGGGTCAGAGGCCTGGCTTTTATATCAGTCTGAATCTTGGCTCTACAGCCTACACTGTGTGACCTCAGGCAAGGTGCATAACTTTTGTGCCAAGTTTCTTGTCTATGAAGGGAATGTATGTGTACCTGCCTCCCAAGGAGTCCTTAATGGGACTAAATGGGCTAATTTGTGAAGAACATCTAGCTGACACGGTGTTGTTATGATTACCACTGCCAGCATGCTACCGGCCTTCAAAGGATGTGCATGTTCGCACCTTACATAAAGCTCCCTGCATGTCCTGAAAGAACATCCATTGTCTCCACTCATGGGTGCTCAGGTACACAACAGCTGTTCAGCACAGCTGGCTTCCTTGCCTGTGATGTTCTAGCATTCCACCAACTTCTCCTAAAGCTGTAGGAGGTGGGTTCTGACCACTCCCAGGCCCAGGCCATTGCCATCCTGATTGCCCTTAGCACTTTCTACTAGACCTAGGGAGCCAGAGAGCCCAAGCTAAGCTACAGGAAAAGGCCTGGTATGGAATTTGGTTCTTCTAGAGCTGGATGTCTGGGAGGTTGACAGGTGTGGGGACAGACATCTCTGGATACAGCACAGGACAGACACAGCAGTCAGGAGAGCGAGGTGGTGCTCAGGAAGCAGTGGAGACAGACCTAAGAGAAATCTGTCTTGCTGTGCCCTAGTACTAGCCCCCCCTCTCTTCCTCTGCTGCTCTGGCTCCTCAGACATGTTGCTGCTATTTGCTTGCAACAGTTCTACTGAATGAGAATGATCTACAACAGCCTTGGGGCCCTCTGTCATCAGTGTCCTCCACAACCCCAGTCTGGTCACTTCTGGAGATGGAGACACAGATACTCCCTGTGAGGAATAGCATGCTACCCGCCAATTTGAAAAACTACCATGCGCTCCTTCTACAGCTCATGGGCTGCAGCCAGGAATGCCCGGAAGTCAGGCTAGGCGGCAACTGGTAAGTGGGTAACATCACCCAGTCCTCTTCTGCCTGAGCTGTGGCTATGCATCCATGTGAAAGCAGGTACCCACAGGCACCAGGACACACCTTGATGGCTTCCTTTATCTCATAGACATCAAACAGGACCGGGGTCTTCATCAGGGCCAAGATAGTCTTCTCAAAGTTTCCTGACAGTTCTGATTTTAGGTCTTTGATCAAATCCTGATTGGACAAACAAACAAAATCCACAGGTGAAGAGTAATACAGAAGATGGGCCTGGCAGCATCAGGACCAGCCATGGGGAGAGGCCTGAGTAAAGTACTAACAGCAGTTACGTACTTTACCTAAAACTCAAAACCCCGGAAGCTTCAAACACAACCCCCATAAGCCTTTTCCACCAAAGCTCTTACATTAGCTAAACCTCCCAGGACCCCCTGAAAGCAGCGGAGGGGAAAGGGAGGCTGGGTAGGGAAGAAATAACCTATCTACAGACTTGTCTTGGCAACCCTAACTAAGCTTGCTGTCCATCCTGGTGATCTAGTCCCACGAGGCCACAGTTCCTGGAAGAGCCGAGTGAGTGGGCCTGGAGCTATGCTGGTTGTAGGCCCTGGAGCTGGGCTCGGGAGAACCAGGCCTCGGTGGTCTTCCTGCATTCCCCTCTGCTCCTCACCTTGCCATAGGCTGTCTTGAAAGACAGGAGGATCTGCTGCCGCTGCTTGTTAGAACGGCTCCCTAGGCAGTCGATGATGGCCTGTTCATCCGTGCCTAGGAAAGAGAAGGGAGTAGGCAAGCTATGGGTTATGAGGATGCTCTGTAGCTCTGTGGCCATGGACTCTCCTGGTCCAGGGCCTCCCATTCCTTCTCCTGAGCATCTTCCATCTCCCTGGCCAGGCTGGCCTGCCCTCCCACACAGTGGACTGCCCAGGGAACTAGAGGCACAGGTAGGGTCAGTCTGGTCTCTGTGAGCCCAGACTGTCCTGGAACTCACTCTGTAGACCAGGTTGGCCCAGAACTCACAGGGATCCACCTGCCTCTGCCTTACTCTGGTGTCTTACCAAAGCCCTTCATGGCCTTCCGAAGGACCTCAGCATCTCGCAATGGGTCAAATCCAGAAGCATCTGTGATGGTCCCTCGGTTTCCAAACTACTCAGACAAACAGCCACAGTAAGATGACCCGCCCATGCCACCCAAAGGTGCAAGACTCTTCCACCTCCTCCTATGCCCAAAATATCCCCTCTCTGAGAGCTGAGGCACCTGAGAGAAACCTGAAGTCCAAAGCACTAGACATAAGTATCCCCAAGGCATGCGTTGATGGTGCTGTTTAGGAAGTGGCTACTGGAAGGATATTAGGTCACTAGGGGTGGAAGAGGCCCTTGAAGGGGATATCGGGGCCCATGCCCCTTCCGTTTCTTGCTTCATGTCTGCTGTGAGGTAGTCAGCTTTGGTTCACCAAGTGCTCCCTGCCACAATGTTCTGCCCCACCACAGGCCCACAGTGACAAGGCCTAGCAGCCAAAGTCCACCTTTCTCCTTTTAGGGTGTGTTTCCCTCAGGTATTTATACATGGGCTTACTGTTGCCTGGTGAGTGATCTTCCTAGTGGCTAGTATGTACGCTTATCAAGGCCATAAGGAGGCATGCTCAGAGGAGAGAGAAGGGGCAAGGGCGGGCAGCGGGAAGAGTGGGCAGGGGTGCAGAGTGGGAAGGGTGGGCAGGGGTGCAGGGTGGGCAGCGGTGTGAGGGTAGGAATGGGAGCAAGAGGAGGCAATGGACCCTCTGTCTGAAAGTAGTCAGGCAGCACATACCACCAGCCCTGGGTTTGGCTGGTTTAGCCATGTAACCATGACAATGAATTCTAGGCACTGCAAACATGAACTGATCTCCAGAACGAGCCTAGGTAAACCCTGGAAGAACTGCCTATCTTCTGTCCTCAGAGAAGACTCTGAGAATCCTTCACATTTGTCTAGGAGCCACACGAGGGGCCTATTGGGCATGAGGCCATGAGACTGGCGGCCTCAGGACTGATGTCACGTGAGAAGCATCAGGGCAATGCTTCCAGACCTGAAGGAATAAATATGCCCTGGGGTGGGGAGCACAAGAGAAATCAGCACCATTTTGCTAAAACAGTGTGTTGTAGCTGGAGGCCTGAGCCTTCCCTATGTTCCTTCAATCCCCCAAGGCCTTGCTGGTGGACCAGAGTCCAGCTTTGAACTTAGTTTGGGTAGCACTCACCTGGGCTGGAGGCACAGCAGGGGTGACGGTACTGGATCCTGAGTATCCTGGGTAACTTGGCACTGGCTGTTGCCCAGGGGGTGGCATTGGTGACTGTCCAGGATAGGTCATTGGAGGCTGTCCAGGATAGGCCCCTGGGGGCTGCTGCCCAGGGGGTGGCATGGGCTGGCCAGGCACTGGGGGCCCTGGGTATGTTGGATATGAGGGCATCCCAGGAGGTGGGTTTCCCCCTGGGGGTGGATACATTCCATAGGGAGGGACAGGCTGCTGGGCCGGAGGGGGCTGCCCAAAACCACCAGGGGGGACGGGAGGATAGCCACCCCCAGGAGCTCCAGGATACAGGTTTGGCATGTTGGCTCCTCCAAACGTCCCAGACATGTTGGCTGCCTGCCGAGGACACAAAGCAGAGCATGAGACTCATAGGCCCAGAAAGGTCAGCACCATTTATCTACCCTCCCCTTATGGAGTTCTGCAATGGCTCTAAGTAAGGAGCTCGCTACCGAACCCCCGCCACACACACACACACACACACACACACACACACACAGTACTATGTATACCTAGTAGTGGACACAAGCACCACTATCAGCCCTGCCCCTACCCCAAAGGGGACAAGAAGGGCAATCCCGCCATGGATGATGGGTACACTTGCTCAGTGAGCAGGGCAACTGGACTCTGACATGGACCGCTCTGTACGCTAATCAAAATCTCTATCCCTTCTGCAGATGGAAACATGGAAGGTAAGGCTGCTTCTTCCAACCAAGACTAACTGGGCACAGCTAACCACTCAAGGACCCAGAAAGTACCAGGGCCCCTTCTGCAGGCAGGGAGTAACCCCATCACGCCAGTCTGCTAACAAGTCAATTGAGGTAGGTGGGGCTGGAATGGGTTTGCAAGTGCCCAAAACAGAAGACTGAGTCCTCACACCTCAGTCTCTGATGTTCAATGCTAAACAGGTCCACCATCTTCACCCCTCACTTCCCCTCTTCAACCACCAACCCCTGCTCTTCTCTGTCCCCAAGCTCATCAGGCCCATGGGCACCCCAAGAACTGGTGGTCCCTAGACATTCTCATAGCACATTTCTCTACCATGTCAGATCTTTGTTCAAGGTCCTTTTTCCTGTCCCACCTTAAGGTCTTTAGTCTACATTGTGCCCCTCTTTTTACCATATTATTATTATTTCCCCTCCCCCTTGGCCCTGTGCTAGGGATTGAACCTATGGCCTCAGACATTATAGGCAAGCACTCTACCACGGACCATTATATCCCCATCTCTCTTTTTACTTCTTATTTTGAGGCAATGACTTACTAAGTTGCCCAGGCTGGCCTTGAACTTGGGATTCTCCTGCTTCAGCCTTTCAAGAAGCTAAGATCATAGGCCTATGCCACCAGGGCCATGTATCTACTTCTCTATCTTCCTTACTCTCTTCTCTCCCTCTCTCACCCACCCTCTGCCCTTTCTTTGATTCTTCTGTTGTTGTTGTTTTTAATTTATTTTATTTTTACTTTATGTGCATTGGTGTTTTTCCTGCATGAGTATCTTGTGTGAAGGTGTCGGATCCCCTGGAATAGGAATTACAGACAGTTGTGAGCCACGTGGATGCTGGGAATTAAATCCAGGTCCTCTGGAAGAGCAGCCAGTGTTCTTGACCACTGAGCCATCTCTTCAGCCCGAGCCTTCTGTTTTGAGGCAGGGTCTCTCTATGTTGCCCAGGCTAGGTTGGAATTTTTAGTCCTCATGAATTCACTTACCGAATGCTAAGTGTATGCCACAATGCCCAGACACACCCGCCACTTTTCAATATCGCCATCTGGTAACAGGTTATTTTCTGTCTCTTCTCCATAGATGCTAAGTGTATTTGGACTGAGATTTACATGTTTACAGGTGCACATGGAGGCAAAGGTCACATGCTGTCTACCTTGTTTGAGACAGAATCTATCACTGGCCCTGGGACCATCATGTAGGTTAGACTGGCCAGTCAGCAAGCCCAATGGATCTGCCTCCCTAGCACTGGAATTACAAGGACCATACCTGGCTTTTTTCACGTGGGTCCTGGGAATTGAACTCTGGGCCAACGGTTGATATAATAGGCACTTTTCCATCTGGGCTATCTCCCCAGCCCAGAGATTTTGTTTGCTGTACTCACATGTTCCCAGTGCCTAGGACTGGGCCCGGCATAAATTTGGGTGTCTACTAGCTGCACTGTTCCCACTAAGGGCACATTTGTTTTCTGATTATAAGACACATTCTTCTAAAAGCAAAACAACAAATAAAAACAAATACAGCCTAATCTGCCTGTTACATGGCAGGCAAGTACCAACTGGAACAGCATCCATGTATGTACACCTCCATACCTCTCCACACACACCCTCTCCTCCCTCCAGGATTTGTGCTCAGCTCGTGAGACATTCTCAATAAATTTCCCTGCAGGTACCAGCCTTACCCAACCTCCCAGGGCCGTAAGGACCTGAGAAGACCACCAGCTCCAAGAATCTCTTCCCCCTCATATAGATGGGAAAAAGTGATGCCCAGAAAGACGGGGGTGATAAGTAGATGACCCTCATATCCTAAGTTGCTGCTCAGTACCCTATGCTCACACACACAGGCATGAGGTATCTCTGGAGCCTTGGGGTCAGCAGCCTTGATCCCTATAGGCAGGCAGTCACTAGCCCAGGGCACCTTGGCAGGGGCCTGACTTACCATGCCTGAGAGGTAGTCTTGGTTGAACTGCCCTGCATAGTTGGCCACGTTATCCAGCCCGATGGGAGGCATGCTGGGAGGAGGGTAGGCAGCACCTCCCCAGGGACCGCCACCTGAAACACGGCAACACCAAGCTCATGAGCTCTTATCCCAGGCCCAAAGACAGGGCAGAAAGGAGGGCTGCAGGGGAACGTGCTGCCGGAGCCAAGCAGGGCTTCAAGCCAATGTTGCTCCGGAAAGACTGGAGCAAGAGCGTCAGGGGAGGAAGAGGAGCTTTCCCTTATTCCAGGGAAGACGGCAGGTTCAGCCCTCGGTGGGGATCCAGGCATTCTTTGTCCTCTCAAACCCAGCATTATGGGGTAAGAGAACAGATACACCCTTGGGCTCTGTGCTGAGCATGTGACCTCAGTGAGCTCTACAGACACTACGGATTCTCAGATGCAGGGAAATGGGGCCATGTCAGAGGACATGAACACCGTAAAGGACAGCAGCAAGGAGCTGATTGGCTGTGCGTCCTGGGGCCAGGCTCTCAACCACTCTCATTCATGTTTGCAGACAACTGGAGCCAAGGACATGTGTGACCTCAGGCTGCTGAGGTGAGGGCTGAGGAGTGGACACCCGCATGGGGCTAAGGCAGCAATATGGCCGGCCAGTGCTTGCCAGATAGATGCATTCTTACCCAGGGCAGTCCATGTCTGCTCTGCAGCTCCTGGGCTTTGTAAGACCCCGGAGCATGCTGCTGCCACCACAGCAGTTTCTGCTGGAGAAGGGACTGCTTCAGAAGGAAGACAGGCGCATTGCTGCTGCCCCACGTGGGTGGCCTCACCCTATCACCAAGGGCCACAGGGAGCCACAGGGAGGGGCAGATAGGAAAGGACAGGGAAGTGACCCTCGGTACTGGCCTCAGCGGGAGAGAATCCAAAATCATACTCCTTGAAACAGGGTAGGTGGCCAGAAGCAGTACTCTGGAGGACACTCCTACTGGCTGTCACTGCCTGTCATTAGTAGTGGGGACAGTCAGGGGAGGGAAAGAACCTTGAAGCTACTTTTCAAAGGAGAAAGAGTCTCAGAGTGTAACAGGCCTCTGTCCACTTGTCAGCTAAAAAGGCTCTCCCAGAACCAACCAATTCAGGCCTCTCCAGCCCCTGTCCCAGTGGGTGAGCCCTCTGGGGAGTAAGAGAACTCTACCTTTTTGCACAAAGGACCCACCCAGGTCCTCTTACCTGGAGCCGCTGGAGGGTAACCACCAGCAGGTGGAGGGTAGCCTGGGTAGCTCATGGTTAAGGCTGGAAGAGAAGAGAAAGTGCATTCAGATTACGCTGAGGATGCTTCCCCCCAGGCCTGCTGGCATCTGCTTCTTAGGAGCACGACCCATTGCCAGGCACCCACAGGAGGCATTAGCTCCCCATGCTCCAGTGCAATCCAGTCCACATCCCGCTGCTGGACCTCCAGGTAGGTCAGGCCCACCCCAAGGACACAGGAGGGTGCGACCCCACGAGCCAGCTACTGTTTCCTTGACAGCTGCTCCCCCAGGCCTGGTTTCTGTCTCCACCGACAAGGGCACACAGCGTTTGGCGTCTGGTCTGCTCTGACATATTATAGAGAGAGCACTGCCTTGGACTCCATGTCCACTTGTCTCATCTTCCTGTCCTTATCACTCTCCTTCCCACAGCAGAGAAACCCTGCTTCCCTGCACCCCATCTACAACTCTCAAGCTCGCCACAGCAAACCTCCCCCCACCCCACCCCAGCACACACCGGATCAGACTCAAGCCGAAAGTATAGACCAGCTGCTGCCCAGTCTTTAAACAGCTGATCTATGTCTTTCCTTGGCATTCCATTCTCTTAACACAAAATAACATGGTTATGTGGGAGTCATCATTCTTAGAACCAAGAGACGCCCTCAGAAAGGCCTTCGGCTTCAGAGACCTGAATCGGGGCAGGTATCAAAGTCCAAAGAGAGGAAGAGAGTGACATGGAGATACGGCAGTCAGGGAGGCAGATGGGACACCTGCTCTCACAGTCCTCTGTACACAGGTCTTCAGCAACGCCCCATGCCAATTAAGATGCCCAGGAGGAACAGAGATTAGCCACTGCCCTGCAACCTGCCTGCACCTGCCACATAACAGCTGCTGCTGCAGTAAGTGCAAAGGTCCAGGCCAAGGAGGAAATTCATGGCCTCAACGGTCATGGCCACAGGTTTCCTTGGACAGCCACTTTTTCATACATGGGCATCTGCATTATGCCAAGTGACTGTAAAACATCATGGGCTCCATCATTGGTTTCTTTTTTTTTATTTTTTTAAGATTTATTTATTCATAATGTGTATGAGTACTCTATCTGCATGTACACCTTTATACCAGAAAAGGGCATCAGATCCCATTATAGATGGTTGTGAGCCAACATGTGGGTGCTGGGAATTGAACCTGGGTCCTCTGGAAGAACAGCCAGTACCCTTAACACTGAGCCATCTCTCCAACCCCCACCATCAGTTTCTATTCCGAGTAAGTTCCCAGGTGATGGTATTGGATCTGAGGTCCCTACTTTAGTAACTGTCTAGAGACTATCTACTGAAAATAGTCTAGCTGCCCATCATGTCTACCTTGAAGAACTGATTATGCTGTCCCAAGGAAACTACAGAATTTCTTTAGGGTACCACTGGCCCCCACAGAGTGGAGCTGGCTTTCAGCCCACTTAATTTGGTCATTGGGTCCAGAGGGGACAGTAGGCAATACAATAGGAAACGAGGTGATTCCTTTGCGGTCATGGATGGGGCTAGAACTGGTGGCCTGTAGACCCTTGCCCTTTACACAGCTTTGTCTTTCTAAACTCCTATGCATGTGCAGTTCCTAACATGTATGTAGGTCCACTCACAACTGCCTCCAGCTCCAGGGGGGTCCTGACACCTTCTGGCCTCCATGGACACCTGCACAGGAATATGCACGTGCATGCGTGAGTGCACGCATGCGCGCACACACACAAACACACGCACGTACAAATCTTTTTCATTTTTAAAGAAAGAAGGCAGAAACATACAAACCAAGAGGTGTGGGTGCACATATGCACAGAACACCCTTGGCACTAAACACAGTCCATGGGTCCTCTGGAAGAAAAACAGGCTGGAGGCGAAGCTCCCTTTCCATGTCCAGCCCCTACACATCCATGATTGCCTAATAAAAGCAACTTTAAGAAAAGGTCCGTTCAGACGGGCATTTCTAACCACACGGGAAGCTACCCCTTCCATTCCACATGGCCTTGGTGGCTCTTCCAATATAAAAATAACGCACACAGGGCTCATTCAGCTCAGGCATCCAGGACACAGGAGGACAGCCCTCCCTCCTGGAAGAGCTGTGGGAGAGTTTCCTGGCAAGAGCAGCATCTGCCTCCTGGAAAGAGCCCTGCCCCCAAGGCCCATTTTATGGCTAATTCCACTGCAGAACTCAGTCCTGTGGTGACCCTGGCTCCTTCCCTCCCACAAGACTCCACTTCCAGTCTCTCTTTCTCTAAGGATTCATTTTCTACCTGGAATTGTTTGTGCATTCTCCTTCTTCTCTTCTCCTCTGAGACCTGTCAGGACCCAAAGCCACGGGCTAGCCCAGAGATCACAGAGCAGGATGGTCACTTCCCTCCTCTCTGCAGGTGGAACTTCCTGCTTCACTGGATGGGAACATGTGGGTTTTCTGGGTGATGGAGCCATTACAGGGATT
>CABHPQ010155891.1:0-10787 GCA_902168405.1 Peromyscus aztecus | reverse complement strand
CTCAAAAAAAAAAAAAGAAAAGAAAAAAGAAAGAAAGAAAGAAAGAAAGAAAGAAAGAAAGAAAGAAAGAAAGAAAGAAAGAAAGAAAGAAGGAAAGAAAGAAAGACAGAAACCACTGGAAAAACAGTGGTTCACACTTGGAACCCCAGCGTTTGGAAGACTGAGGTAGGACTGACACAAGTTCAAGGCTAGGGTTGGGGATTTAGCTCAGTGGTAGAGCGCTTGCCTAGCAAGCACAAGGCCCTGGGTTTGATCCTCAGCTAAAAAAAAAAAAGAAGAAGAAACAAGTTCAATGCTAACCTCAGCTACATAGTGAGCTCAATGGCAACCTGGACTACAGAGTGAAACTAAAAGGCAAAAATCTATTGGGGGGCTTAGAAAGCAGGAATGTTGAGGTCTGATTTAGATGTATGGAGGCACTCTGAAGCCGTATTTTGTGTGTGCAGACACACATGTGTGCCATGGCACAAGTATGAAGGTCTGAGGACAACTTGTGGGGATCAGTTTTTCTCCTTCCACTATGTGGGCCCTGAGGATCAAACTTAGGTCATCAGATATGGCGGCAATAACCCCTACCCACTGGGCCATTTTACCAGCCATCTTCCTCTCTCTTTCACTTCCAGGTTGCCCCAGCACATGCTCCTGGCTGTGAGGATCACCTCCACGGCATTTGCCTTCCCCACAGGCCTGAAGCAACTGGCCAAGAAATCATGGACTGGAATCTCTGAAACTGAGCCAAAGTGTCAGGTAGGGTTACTGATGCTCTCATAAAACACCATGCCCAAACAAGCTGGGGAGGAAAGGATTTATTTTGCTTACACTTCCACGTCACTGTTCATCATCAGAAGCAGGCAGGGCAGAGACTCAACAGGGTAGGAATCTGGAGGCAGGAGCTGATTGATGCAGAAGCCATGAAGACATACTGCTTGCTGGCTTGATCCTTATGGGTTGCTCAGCCTGTCATATTGCACCCATGAACACCAGCCTAGGGGTGGCACCACCCATATCAACCACTAAATAAGGAAATGCTCTTTGTTGTTGTTGTTGTTTTTCGAGACAGGGTTTCTCTGTGTAGTTTTGGTGCCTGTCCTGGATCTCACTCTGTAGACCAGGCTAGCCTTAAACTCACAGAAATCCACCTGCCTTTGCCTCTCGAGTGCTGCTAGTTCCCTAAGGAAAACACAAAATTAAGAAACTCAATACTTCACCTTTCCTTCTTTTCCTTACTTCAAAGACATCTCATGGAAACTGACTGTGGCGGTGTATACTTCTAATACCAGCACTCAGGAGGCAGAGGCACGTAGATCTACATGGTGAGTTCTACACCAACCAGGAATACATAGTGAAACCCTGTCTCAAAAGAAAAAAAAATAGTTCACAGGCAATGGAATTCTTGTTTGTTTGATTGTTTTGAGACTAGGTCATATTTTGTAGACCAAGCTGGCCTCAAATTCACAAAGCTCTCGGCAGAGCCTCTGCCTCCTGAGTGCTGAAATTAAAAGATGTATACCCCACCACATCAGCTAAGAATTCTTTTGTTTGTTTGTTTGTTTGTTTGTTTTGGAGACAGGGTTTCTCTGTGTAGCCCTGGCTGTCCTGGAACTCCCTCTGTAGACCAGGCTGGCCTTGAACCCAGATATTTGCCTCCTCTGCCTCTCAAGTGCTGGGATTAAAGGCTTTGTGCCACCACCACCTAGCAAGGACTCTTAAAACTGATAGTGGGACATAAACCCACATGTAAACATGTTGTGAATATATATGTGTGTTTCTATACATATATGTGTGCATTCTTATATGCATACATACATTGTATATGCTGAAAGAATCTATTTCACACTTTTTTCTTTTTTTTTTATTTTGATTTTTTTCGAGATAGGGTTTCTCTGTGTAACAACCCTGGCTGTCCTGGATCTAATTTTGTAGACCAGGCTGGCCTCCAACTCACAGAGATCTGCCTGCCTCTACCTCGATAGTACTGGGATTAAAGACGTGCGCCACCACGATGGACTACATTTCAGATTTCCTTTGTCTAGACTTGGAGGTACTCTGACTGCTTTGCCCTAGAAGGTACTGACTACACCCCCTTGCAGGAGACAAAGTACATGTTAGAGCTGCTGGGAAATGTTCTCATGTGCTCAACTTATTTGATGATCCTCAAAAAATTTCCCCACTTGCACAACGTTTTCAAAACCAAAAATGCTTAGAGATATCTTACCAGGGAGCGTGTGGAATTTGTTATGAGACCGTTGCCCTGGGTGCCTTAAGGAGATCTCAGTGTTTGTAGTAAACGGTCTGCAGGTTAATTACTCCCTGAAGGGTTGTGGAAAAAATAGAACAAGATCAAGATCTCTCTAAAAATGCCAGTGTGCAATGAATACACTTCAGTGTTTTCTGCCTGGTTGGTGGATAGCTGATTCGTGTGATCCATGCTACTGGTGACTACAACAAGCATGACTTCTGTTTTACTGGTGACATCTATGCTAAGGAAAGGGAAGCCTTTGGATCCTTCTTTCAGAACTTTGAAACTTGATTCAGAAAGATAACTTTCTTGCTTGTGTACCTAAGAATCTAGCAAGAGAAAAATTCCAGAAGTCACTGGCCACAGATTCAGATAAAGGGTCAAGAAGATGTCTCAGCACATAAAAGACACAAGCTTTATAATCTAAACAGTCTCCAGAATCCACAGCGGAGGGAGAGATCAGATTCCCACAAACTGTTCTCTGACCCTATACTTGTGCTATGGACTACGATTGATTTGTTTAGGCTGGCTGGTTAAAGAGCTCTGGTGATCTGCTTGTCTCCCTGCCCTCCCATTGCTAGTGTCATAGATGCTAACCACAGCTCATGGTTACTGTAGCACTGAGGGTCAAAACTCAAATCCTCGTGCAGCAGAAACTCTACCAACCGAGCCACCTTTTGTTTTCAGGTTAGTTTTGATTTTGATTTTGGTGGCGGTTTGGTTGTTGTTTATTTAGAGTAGCTTTTTGTTGTTGTTGTTGTTGTTTTGCTTTGCTTTGTTTTGGTTTTGAGACAGAGTCATGCCATGAAGCCCAGGTTGGCCCTGAATCATCATCTACCTGATTCAGCCTCCTAAGTGATAGCCTGAATCAAGCTATACTGGGCGGGCGAGCAGCAGGTCACAGTGCAGCTCCAGGATCTCCATGGCCTCCACAAGATAGTCCTCCAGCATAAAGCACTCTATGAAGATGCACGCATGTTCATCCTTCCCAGCTGCCAGATGACAGGCAACCTCCTTCCCAGCTTTTTGATACTGCTCGGATTGCAGCATGAAGCACACAGAAAAAGGAGTGTGCGGAGAGTTTGTTGAATTAAAAAAAAAAAAGTTCCACCTTAGAGAAACAATGTTATATAAAACAAACAAAAATCTTACTTAAAATACAGTGTATGCTCATAACATGACCAGTTTCTGCACTAAGTCTTCAACATCTCACCCCTAGATCACAGCCTCTAAATACCTAGGAACTTCCTGCAAATGCAAGTTATTTGGCCACATCCTAGAAGGACTGAATCAAGGTCCCACCCACCGAGGTTGAGCTCAAGCACTTCCTGTGATTCTGACATCCTGGAAATCTAGAGGATCCCATTCTAGGAAGCCTAACAGGAGACCTTAGTCTTTTCCTTTCAGTTTACCTTTATTTTCTAAAATATTCCATGGTGAACATTTGTTATTTTGTAAACAAAGAGATTAATTTTGAAAGGAAGTTGAGCATATAAGTCAGTGACAACCTGCTACTCCATTGACAGAGAAGAATACATATCGTGCTTTCATAGTTAACATTTTCATATATGCCATTCCATGTGATTCCAGTAACACCTGTGGAGGTTTGTATTAGTATTTGCATTTATTACTGTCTGTGTACATATACATTGTTGTTGTTGTTGTTGTTGTTGCTGTGTGTGTGTGTGTGTGTGTGTGTGTGTGTATACATGTTCAGGTATGCTCACTGGTGTACATGTGTGGAGGTGGTGGTGTATATGTATGCACAAGTGGATACAGGTGCCCACAGAAGCCAGAAGGGGGCACTGCATTTCCTGGAGCTAGTCATCTTTCCAGCCCCTCCACTTTATTCTTTGAGACAGGGTCTCTCACTGAACTGGGAGCTGGTCTTTTGGCTACACTGGCTGGCTAGCAAACACTCTGGATCCACTTGTGTCCACTCTGTCCCCTTTGAGTCTCTAAATTATATACTTTGTCCAACAAACCCTAAAAGTGATGCTTACTGTTTGTCATTTGAATCTGAGGTAAACACAGGGCCAGGTACATGGAAGCAAATGTAGCTGAGTCCAAAATAGGTAAATCCTTTTTCCGTAGACACCTCAAAGAAAAGAAGTCACAACCATACTAGCTGTATTTCCTGTAAATGCTAAGCTGCTATCACAACCCCAATGCTAGCATGCATGTATTATGTGCCCTGGTGATAAACTATGTGCCCCGGTGACAAATGGTCAAGACTACTGTCAACTTTTTAAAAGGATAAATTTAGGTAAGACAGGACTAATTTGTTCTGTTTAAATTGTTCTTCTATTCAATGTTTAAACTTTTTCATATGCAAAAAGAGAAAAATATTTATCTGGATAATAGCATGAGCCTCTAAGTCGTGGAGATCAAATGAAAGAACACGCAGACATACAGTTTAAAATTGGCAAGTACGTGGGCTGGAGAGATGGAGAGAGGACCAGAGTTTGATTCCCAGTAGCCCCGTGGGTGGCTCCAGGAGACCTGATGCCCTCTTCAGTCCTCTACAGGCACCTGCACATACAGGCACACACGCACATTGTAGTGGTTTGAATGAAAATAGGCTCCACAAATTCATAAGGAGTGGCACTATTTGAAAGGATTAGGAGGTGTGGCTTTGTTGGAGGAAGTATGTCCCTGGGGGTGGGTTTTGATGTTTCAAAAAGCCCATTCCAAGCCCAAAGCCATTCTCTTCCTACTGCCTGTGCATCTGGATGTAGAATTCTAAGCTACTTCTCCAACACCAATCCTGCCTGCATACCACCATGCTCCCTGCCATGACAGTAATGGACTAAACCTCTGAAATTGTAGGCAAGCCCCAATGAAATGTTCTCTTTTATAAGAGTTGCCGTGGTCATGGTGTCTCTTTACAGTATTAGAATGCTGACTAAGACAGGAGTTAGCACCAGGAAGCAGGCTATTGCTGCAACAGGCCTGACTGTGCTGTTTGTTGGTGGACTTTGGATTAGGAAAGTGGTTGAACAGTTTAAGTGGGGGTTAATGAGTCATACTATTAGAAGCATAGAAGACAGCGGTGCTGAGAGCAATGTAGATTATGACAGCCCAGCTCGTGTTTTCAGAGGAGAAGATTAGTAAGTGGCCTAGAAACTGTTCTTGTGATATTATGGCCAAGAGGGAGGCTGCTTTCTGCCCTTGTCAAAAAAAAAAAAATTCACCTGAGGCTAAATTGAAGAGTTTTGGATTAACAGCATTGGTAGAGATTTCTTTTGTTTGTTTGTTTGTTCATTTTTGTTCTTGTTTTTGTTTTGAGACAGGTTTCTCTATGTAACAGCCTGGCTGTCCTGGAACTTGCTTTGTAGACCAGGCTGTCCTTGAACTCACAAGTTCTACCTCCTGCTTCTACCTCCCAAGTGCTGGGACTAAAGGTGTGTACACTCCCCAAAAGCTGGTAGAGGAGATTTCAAAATAGCCTAGTACTGACTGTGCCATGTGGTTATTAGTGGCCAGTCTTATGCAGATCTGTAATGAAAAGGAGCAAGCTGAACAAGGAAAAATAGAAAATGTACAGTTTGAAAAGAAAAGGAGCATTAGGAAGTGTAATGGTGTTAAGTCCAGGGCTCAAGGAGATAAAAAAGTTTAGAGAAAAGCCTGGTGCTCAAGTGAAATAAAGGGAGTGGTGGCCTGCAGGACCCAGCTAAGCGTCCAGCTTGTGAAAATGAGTTAAAACAAAGCTTAAGCAGCAAAGGAAGCCATCAAAACCAGAAAACTGGCTGGGCGGTGGTGGCGCACACCTTTAATCCCAGCACTTGGGAGGAAGGGGCAAGTGAATCTCTGAGTTTGAGGCCAGACTGGTTTATAGAGTGAGTTCCAGGACATACAGGGATAGGCTGTGAAACCCTGTCTCAAAACAAAACAAAACAAAACAAAATAAAAAAAAAACTAGAAAGCTGATGAAAATACTTTTGAACAAAGGGGCCAAGTTCCAGCCCCAACAAGCAGAAAAAAGAACTTGTCAGCTTTAGTCACATAGATCTGGTTTTACAGGAGTCAAGGATTCAAGAGTCTGTGGAATCTTCCTTAGTGACTAAGGAACGCCACTGCGACCAGGTGTGTGTCAGGGGTGCCCCTACGTGGAGGCCCAGAAAGGCCACTGCATGAAGCTATGAAGGTGAATCCTGGATTTCAATGGAGACCCCAGATATTGGAGATAACAGCATTATGGGATACCTGCCAAGTATGGCTGATCACAGGGTGTGGTACCACCCCAAGAGAGAGAAGTATGTTGCAGTCAACAAAGCTGAAAGGAGTTGGAGATCTGAAGACTGCGTTGACATCAGACATGGAGATGTAGCTTGGAGTTTGCCTGACTAGTTTTGATCTTGCTTTGGTTCAGCATTTCCTCACTATGCTCCCTTTCCTCCTTTTGGGATGGTAATGCATATTCTATGCCATTATATGTTGGAAGTATGTGATCTGCTTTTTTATTTTGATTTTACAGGGGTTACAGTTAAGAGATTGCCATGAATTTCAGAAGAGATTTTGGACTTTTAAAAGTGTTGAGACTGTTATAGACTATAGAGACTTTTGTTGAACTAAATGCATTTTTGCATTATGATATGGCTACAAGCCTATGGGGGCCAAGGAGTGGAGTGTGGTGCTCTGAATGAAAATGGCCCCTGTAGGTTCACAGGCAATGGTGATATTCGAAAGGATTAGGAGGTCTGGCCTTGTTGAAGGAAGTGTGTCACTAGGGGTGGGCTTTGAGGTTTCAAAAAGCCCATTCCAACCCCAGAGTTCTTGCTGCCTGCCAGGATCCAGATGTAGACTTCTCTACTACTTGTCCAGCACCATGCCAGCCTGCATGTCACCATGCTCCCTGCCGTGATGATAATGGACTAAACCCTTGAAACTGTAAGCACATCTCAATTAAACACTTTCTTTTATAAGAGTTGCCACAGTCAGCTGGGCGGTGGTGGCACAAACCTTTAATCCCAGCACTTGGGAGGCAGAGTCAGGCAGATTTCTGTGAGTTTGGGGCCAGCCTGGTCTACAGATCAGGTTCCAGGAGAGGTGCCAAAGCTACACAGAGAAACCCTGTCTCAAGAAAAAATAAAAAAAAGTTGTCATGTCCCAACTACGTGACTGCCTCGTCACTGCCTGTCTGTACAGACCTCTGGACACACATTGGAGTGTGTGTCTCCAATGCCGGCTGTATCCTTGAACATACAGAGATCTATCTAGCTCTGCCTGCCCAGTACTGGGATTAAAGGCGTGCACCACCACGCCCGGCTCTCGCTATGGCTTGCTAATAGCTCTGACCCCTAGGCAACTTTATTTATTAACATACAAATAAAATCACATTTCAGTACAAATAGAATACCACTATAGTCATGGTGTCTTTTCACAGCAACAGAACACAGACTAAGATACACATACACATCAAAATAAATAAAAATAAAAAAAATTGCAAGTACTGCTTCTGGTGTACAGTTCAGTGGCAGACCACTTACACAGCCTCTATGAGGCCCTGGCTTTGTACTCCAGGGCCATGATCACACAAAATTTACAAGTGTTATATGAACTGTCAATGTCTTACTTGTTGTTCATGTTACCAAAAATAAATACTACCAAGTTTGCCTAAATTTCACTTATTTGGGTGCACCTTGCTTAGGCCCATGTTACCCAGTCTCCCTCTATTTCTCTCTGTCTTTGTCTCTCTGTATACCTGTTTGTGCATTGATGCTGGAGATTGAACATAGGCCTTGAGCATGCTTTGTAAGTGGTCTACCACTGAACCAGATCCCTAAGTTGGCTCTCTATTATGTAATCAGGGCTTCTTAAAATTCTCCACTCACAACCCTTTTGGTCTGAGAAATTTTTATGCCACCCTAACTACATAGGTAAATAAAACAGATACATAAATCAAACATTTACTGGTTAAAAAACATAAAGAAATGTATCTTAAAACAAATTTGGGGCCGGGTGGTGGTGGCGCACACCTTTAATCCCAGCACTCGGGAGGCAGAGGCAGGCGGATCTCTGTGAGTTTGAGGCCAGCCTGGTCTACAAAGTGAGTTCCAGGAAAGGCGCAAAGCTACACAGAGAAACCCTGTCTTGGAAAAAAAACAAAAACAAAAACCAAAAAAACCAAAAAACATGGATACATGTAATTTCACCATTCATTAAAGGTGGAAGCAAATTTGCATTCTAATGGGATGGATGTGCAGGTTTCTTTCTGCATAAAGAATGAAATTGTGGCTGGGTGGTGGTGGCACACGCCTTTAATCCCAGCATGCGGGGGATAGAGGCAGGCCTGGTCTACAGAATGAGTTCCAGCTCCAAAGCTACACAGAGAAACCCTGTTTTGAAAAACAAAGCAAAACAAAAAAAAATGAAATTGTAGGACTGAAGAGATGGCTCAGTGTTTAAGAGCACTGGCTGCTCTTCCAGAGGACCCACGTTCAATTCCCAGCACCCACATGGCAGCTCACAACCATCTGTAACTCCAGTTCCAGGAGATCTGACACCTTCACACCAATACACATAAAATAAAGTTAAATAAATTATTTTTTTTAAAAAGAATGAGATCATAGCTGACTATTTGGTACTACAGGACATAGAACATCTTTCACATCTTTCAGAGTTGACTGGTATTTTGACTTCATAATTCATCAATGCTAAAAATGCTGATTTGCATTAATATGTAGAAAAACTTGCAGAAGTATGTTTAGTGCCATATCAGATACTGTTAGAAATTCTGCCCTAATTCCAATCCCAAATTAATTGAATGTTTTTTAGGCAGAAACTCCAGCAACAATTATTTACTTATTAGTGTGTGTATGTGTGTGTGTGTACATGAAACGGTGGGAGTCAGAGGACAACTTTGTGGAGTTGGTCCTCCCCTTCCATGTTTACTGGGGTTCCAGGTATTGAACTCAGGTTTCAGGCTTGCACTATTAGTGCCTTTATCTGCTGACTCATCTAACAGGTATGTTTCTCTTTATTTTGTTTTGTTTGTATATTCTCTGAGACGTTCATATGTGTATACAATGTAGTCTGACTTCTCCCAGACTGTCCCACATCACCCTCCCAACTTCATTACTATTTCTTCTCTCCTCTTCCTCTTCCTCCTTCTTCTTTATTGAGTCCAGTTAGTGTTGTTCATATGCACATGTGCATATAGGGTTATAACTCTAGAGTATGGCCACAATCCTGAGGAAAACAGACTCTCCCTTTCCCAGCAGCCTTCAGTAGCCGGTAACTCTCAGCTAGGGATGGGGCCTGGTGAGAAGGAAGGGTGACTGGCTTGAAAGTGTTGTTCAACCAGCCACAGCTGCTGTGATTTCATGAGTGGAAGTGGCCCTGTCAGGACCAGAAGACACTATTTTACATAAGTCTCCCCAGATCCCTGGCTCTGGCAATCTTTCCACCTCCTCTTCCTTGTGCGCCCTGAACTTCTGGGGAGGAGCTAATACAGATGCTCCATTTGGGGCTGAGCACTCCATGTCACTCATTCTCTGCACTTCCATCAGTTGTGAGTCTCTGTGTTGAACAACAATTTTTTAAAAATAGTTTTATTTTTTATTGTATGAGTGTTTTGCCTGCATGTATGTCTGTTTACCACATGTGTGTCTGGTCCCAGTGAAGTCAAAAGAAAGCATTGGATCCCCCGGAACTGGAGTTATAGCCAGCTGTGAGCAGCCATGTGAGTGTGTGGAACTGAACCCGGGTCCTCTGCAAGAGCAGCCAGGGCTCTTAACCACTGAGTCATCTCTCCAGCCCCTCAAACAGCAATTTTTCTTTCTTTTTTTTTTTTTATAAGATTTATTTATTTATCATGTATACAGTGTTCTGCCTACATATATGCCTGCGGGCCAGAAGAGGTCACCAGATCTCATTACATATGGTTGTGAGCCACCATGTGGTTGTTGGGAATTGAATCCAGGTCCTCTGGAAGAGCAGCCAGTGCTCTTAACCACTGAGCCATCTTTCCAGGCCCTCAAACAGCAATTTTTTAAATCAAACATAATACAAATACAATACAAAACAAAGATATACTAATTTGATACATGCAGAGAAATGATGGCAGTAGTTTTTTTAATTACATTTATTTATTGTGTGTGCGCATGTGGGGGTATGTGTGCCACAACACTCCTGTGGAGGTCAGAGTCCAACTTGCAGGAGTTGGTTTCCTCCTTCCACCCTCAAGGAATCAAATTCATGCTTCCAGGGTTGGCAGCAAGTGTCTTTACCAGCTGAGATACCTCTCTGGCCTAGGAAAATATTGTCTTTGTTTCCCGTAATTAAGCTGTAATGTTTCTATAAGGGCGGAAAATTATGCATACATATGATAAAAGCTCCGCAGTCCATAACATACAGCAGTCTTGAATCTGAGCCTGGGTATTTCAGGTAAGGTTCTCTGGCATTGCATGGCATGATGTCATTCCAGAACAAAGTGCTTATATGTTCAGAACCAAGGTTACAGTGAAATCATGACATTCAATACAGTTCGTCACTGCCAGAAACACACGGGATTTATTAAACCCTCTATTTTGAATTAATTTTTAAT
>CABHPQ010155890.1:3907-19139 GCA_902168405.1 Peromyscus aztecus | reverse complement strand
AGTATGTGATAAGCTACACAAATGCCCTACAGTTCAAGAAACTTAGCATAAGCCTTTACTACAGTCAGCCTCCTAGCATAGACACTTTAGCAATATTTTCTACCGTGGTCTCTCAGTACTGGCTCTACCTGTACAAAGAGAAATACAGAGTTACAGCAGCCAGGAGTGGTGGTGTAGGCTTTAATCCTAGACCTTGAAAGGCATAGGATCTGTAAGTTAGAGGCCAGCATAGTCTATATATTAAGTTCCAGACAGCCAGGGCTACACAGCGAGGCCCTGTCTTAAAAACAAACAAACAAAAAAAAACAAAAAAAAAGAAAAAAAAAAAAAAAAAAAAAAAAAACAGTTACAGAAGCAATTGAAATCATCAGAGACAAAAAGAAGTTTCTGTCTGTAGTTGGGTTTTTCTTTGGACCACCAGCTCACAGAAAACGACACAGAGACATATTAATTATGAAAGCTCGGCCTTAGCTTAGGCTTGTTTCTATTTAGCACTTATAACCCATATTGATCCCTTTCTATTAATTTACTTTCTGCCTATGGCTTTATTACTTTATCTCCCTACTGCCCATTCTGCTTGCTCTACATCTCCTGGCATCTCCACCTTCTTCTTCCCAACATCCTCTCTACCCAGAAATCCTGCCTAGCTATTGACCATTCAGTTTTTATTAAACCAATCTGAGCGACATATCTTCAGTGCACAAAAAGGTTATTCCACATTTTTTTTTTTAGATTATGTAAAAAAAGAGGAACCACTTCTCAGTACTCGGATTTACTGGTACACTAAAAATAAGACCATTATAAGCATTTGGGAACTGTGCTTGCTGCAAAAAGCAAACAGAAACATTTTCTCATAACCAAAAACCTACTCATCATTCTCTTTTGTTTGTTTGCCATTCCCACAAAGCAGGGATCATGATCAGAGTACACATAAACAAATGCATAATTATACAAAAAGAACTTCAGAAAAAGTCACTGGTTTTTTTTTGGGGGGGGGGTTGGTTTGTTTTTTGTTTTTTGTTTTTTGTTTTTTTTTTTTGGTTTTTCGAGACAGGGTTTCCCTGTGTAGCTTTGCGCCTTTCTTGGAACATCACTTGGTAGCCCAGGCTGGCCTTGAACTCACAGAGATCCTCCTGGCTCTGCCTCCCGAGTGCCGGGATTAAAGGCATGCACCGCCACCACCATCCAGCACTGTTAATGGTCATTCTCAACCCTCATCTAGATGAGCTCTAGAATCACCTGGGAGATAGGCTTGTTTGTAGGTGGTTATCTTGATTAGGTTAATTGAGGTGAAAATGTCAGTCCACTGTGGTTGACACTATTCCCTAGGCTTGGATCCTGAACTGTATGAACATGAGAAAGTGAGCTGAGCACAAACATCCACAGCTTTCTTCCTTCTGACTGTGGACACACTATGACCAGCTGTCTCAAGTTCCTGCCTCCCTTACTACCCCACCATGATGGACCATACCCTGGAACTGTGAGCCAAATAAACCCTTCCTTGCTTCCTCGAGTTGCTTATGTCATGGGGGGGGGGGGTTCATTGCTATAGGAAAAGTAAGACATCTTTACTTGAAACAGTATACCAGTTTTTTAGTATTATATATTTTACATATATAAAGGGGTCATTAATTTGTACTTGAAAAAGAAACATTAAAAACTTATGTCACTGAAATATAGAAAACGCACTCATTTGCTCCTCCCCCCCACCCCCCCACCCCCCCACCCCGCAAGGTTTGTTACAATAGTGCTCTTGGTCCAGAACATTGCCAAGACTTCCTCTGAATGCCTACCCTAGCCACCAGCTCAGATTTACACTTGTGCCATTATAGGTCCACAGGAAGAACTGTCCCGTGCACAGCTTCTTAAACACTCTGCGTAAATTATTTTTCTTAGACTTCTCAGTTTAGAGGCAACACTTTACAGACAGGAAACTATGGATGAAATGTAAATGACCCACAGCCCCACAATGGCAGAGCTGACGTGCACCAATGACTGTAAATGAGACAGAAAAGCCAGCATCAGTCATGGCACGGGCCCGGAACCCCTTATCAAAATCTCTTTGTGCCAGATGCCTTCAACATTTGCGATTCTTCTAGAATCTGAGCCCGTAACAGACATGGTGCTACAGTATGTCCTTTTGAACAGTGGCATCTACAGAGATATCTCACAGTCAAATCCCAAAATCTAGGAATTTCTGCCGCAAAGCAAAAGTGTCTCATGCAGTGAGACAAAGACTGAGTATTTTCTGTTCACCAAGGCCACGGAGTTCAGATCTAGCCAGGCTCTGAAACCAAATCAATTATTTTTGACAACAAGAGAAGGAGAGGAGAGGGAAGGAGAGGGAATAGAAGGGAAGGTGGAGAAAGAGAGTGAGTGAGAAGCTTTTCAGTAAGAAATACGAATACAGGGTTGAGACGTGAAAACAAAAAGCATAAACTGAGACATAACTTAATGGAAGTGGCTTCACAAATGCATAATGGACACCTAGAAACCATGAATCTTTGGGGTCCTTTACTAATGGTAAAGAGAAGATGCATCAGGCCACCATTGGGAGATCTCTGTTTCAATCAAGGCAACTCATGACAATGCCTAGTTCATCAAGCCTTGACAACTAGAATCTAGAGTAGATTAATCAAAGCAGCAACACCGCTCTGCTGGACACGGCATCCCAGCCAGCCACAGCAAACACATTTCTATCACTCAGTCACATCCTTTGGCATGTGAACAAAAGCTTCTTGCCTATCGCTCCTTTGGGAGTAAGTTGGAGAGTGGTTAGGAGTGTAGATATCATTACTCTCCTCAGTCCCTCCTAAAACTGAAATCCTCTGAGGGACTAGGAAACATTCCCAAGCTCAGATTCTGCCAGCATGGGGTGTGTGTGGGGGGGGGGCATCCTGGCATTTGGAACTTTCAAAAGCACCCCAGAAAGTTTCTGCAAAGCAGCCAAGTTTGGAAAGCTGAGCTAAGATGCACAGTAAGGTAGACTCTCAGGCTCACAGAAAGACAAGGTTGTGAGCAAAGAACATCATTGTCCCAAGTAGGGTCCTAATTCACAACCCTAAACTGACTCGACAACAGCCTTCCTGGAGCCCTCCAGTGAGAAACGGCTCCTAGTTATAAGGCTCCAGGCCGGTTAAAACGTTCTAAATGTAACCACAAGGAAACAAACGTTGGCTCCATCTAAACTACTCGGACATTTCCCAGCCTGGCCTGGGTTTGACTGGGAGTTCATTCTTTGGCTTATTTTTGGTCCTTGCTTTTAAGACACCCTGTATTCAAGTGCTAGGTACAGGAAACGAAAGAACTTTCTGGTAAATAATTTGGCTTTCTTTGTCAAGGAGAATAAATATATCTTACTTGCTCAATCTAAATGGCCTCTCCTCAGGGAATCAAAACCAGGGGCTTAACAGCCTCACTGTGTTTAAAAGGGAAAAAAACAAAACAAAAAACTGATTTGTAACTTCTTGGTCCCAAATGGCTGAGGGAGTTCTGCTAATACCCTTGACTGTTCACATAGCACAAAGGTCAAATGTAAGGCCTTTTTCAGATAAAGCAAACAGCAGTCTGTGTGGGGGACTTCAGTGTCCTTCTTTGTGACACATCTCTAAAAATTAAATCTTCCCAGTAACTTGACATTGCATTCCTTGACTCTTTAGACATGAAGGGAAGGCCTCTTTGGTGAAGCCAAACATTCTCTAACACTTCCACAGAACAGGGCTTGGCCGTACCATGAGAAACCCAGAGCAAGACAATCAGTGGCTAGTAAGAGGCCAAGCCTTCCTCTTCCAAAACCAAACAGCACGGATGTAATCTGAGAGGAAGGAACTTACTCATTCACACAGGAACAGAATAGGAATCAACAGAACTACAACCCAGATCCTCCACGCCCTGAATCGATGTCCCCAACATGATGATACTCTGCCTCAAATATCATCTATCTCTGTCCTCTGTGAGCAAAAGGGGAAAGACGATCCTTTACAATCAGAGCTACTTTTTAAGGTTTATTTTTATTCTATGTGTGTGTTTTGTCTGCATGTACATACACATATATACACATGCAGACAAAACACACACATAGATAACATATATATGTTACATGTGTGCCTGGTGCCCTCAGAAGTCAAGAAGAGGGCCTCAGATTCCCTGGAACTGGAATTGGCGTGGTTGTGAACTACAGCAGAGGTGCTGAGAACCAAACCCAGGTCATCTGCAAGAGCAGTAGATATTCTTAACCATTAAGCCATCATTCCATCCATGGTTTGAAATTGTTAAAGCAATAATGCATACAAAAAGGTGAAGGGTGGGGAAAGGAATGAGGATACATCACTACCATGTTCATTTTCATCCCTAGAAAGACTAATGTTCCAAGTACATGATAGTACTTCAAATGCAATGACAGGTAAAGGACCTGAAATGTGGTACAAAACCAATTATGGTACATTAGAGATCTACTGTTTCTTTCTGATGGAGTAATGCTTATTGATATTCTTGGGGTCCCAACAAAACTCACCTTTTACAAAGGGAGTCAGGCAAGAAAATAAGGGTAGGGGAGGACAATGTGAAAAATGACACTTATTTGCACGATCAATTAAGCATAGACGTTTAGGCTGCTGGCACCTCAAGCTGAGCGAGACACACAGGCCTCAGCATTTCCACCCACTGTTATCCAACAGTGGGAACCTCATGCAACAGGGAGTTGAAGCCATGAGAAGCCATACAAAACCCAGGAAGCACACCAACAAGGAATGGCAGGAGGAGGAGGAAGGCAGCCCTGGGGACCTACATTTAAAAAGAAGTCCCTCCCCAGTCTAATAGGGACCTTTCTAGGATTTTGCACTTACCCACAGCCATTTATGACTTAGAAATTCCATAAACAGTGCATATGTTTTCAATTCTGAATAGTATACTGAAATCTCATATGGTCCCCGCTTTCCCAGGACAGGAGCCATCTGTTTGCCCAGAGTATTCTCACTCTGTATTATGCTACCCGACTCCATCTTGGGTCATCTAGTCCTATCCTGGCTATTAGATCCACTAAGAGCATCACTGCAGTGTCTAGGTTCAGACGCCACTTATTTACTAATAAGAGTTCCAAAGAGACAATGCTATAATTTTTACAGTACATTATTGTTGTTGTTGTCAGTCTCTTACTAGACCTAATGTATGTCAAACTTTAGGCTAGGTCTGTATATGTGCATGTATAGAAAAGAGCACAGTACATATACAAATTGATAGTGTCATCCCTGTCAATGAAGCAGTCAGGCTAATGAAACAAGAGGAGACAAGAGTGGTTAGGATGGATGGGGGAGGTGAGATGTTAATGAGAGTTTTTGTCATTCTTGGGCCCGTGGTGCTCCAAGGTAATGTAGAATCATCTAGAGAGCATGCATTATGACAAGCAGCACTAGACAACATGTACATGTTCTCTGAACATGAGAATGGTGAGCACCAGGAGAGAAGGCAGGCCAGCGGGAGCTCCAGGCACCTATATGCAAATCTCACCAAAAGCAAGACAAAACCAGCCAGATGCTTCACTGCAATCCAGCTCAGTGTGGAAACAGGAAACTCATCTTGAGCAAGAGGTTAATTTCCTCCATGTTGATTTTAATCACATGATCTTCAAAGTGGTAATTTGTTGAAAGAGCTTAGAAAACAATGTGTACGAAATACCCAGCCATAACAGAATGCATGATTATGAGTTCACTTGCACTGTAAAATAAGAACCAATTTTGAGAAAAATGAACCAGGTCCCATTAGCCTTCCCACTAAACCACTTCTCAAGGCAGCTCCCACCTGGCAATCATGCATTCAGTAATTATCCTCTGAGCACTTGCTTTAGCAACATGCTGTTCTGTAAAGGAGGATTCACATCTACACTCCAGCCCAGCATTGTCAAAAAGAATTAGAATATGGATCACACAAAGAGTTCAGTTTTCTGCCAGGCAGTGTGATGGCACATGCCTTTAATCCTAGAACTGGGGAGGCAGAGGTAGGCAGATCCCGTGAGTACAGGACAAGCCTGGTCTAGAGAATGAGTTCCAAGACAGCCAATATTACACACAGAAAGCCTGTCTGGGGGCAGGGGGATCTAAGCAAAATCTGACTTCCATTAGTTATATACATTTGTTAAAATAAGGTATTATCTGAGGAGTAACTCGGTGGTAGAGTGCTTGCCTGGCATGCATATAATTCAAGGTTCAAGCCTCACCACCCACAAAAAACAAGAATAATACAGTATATAATTTAATGTGTAACCAACATAAAATTACCAATTAAATAACAGGAAAAATGCAGTTTGGGAAATTGTATTTCACATTTACAGCACATTCTAATTCACATGCTAAATTTTGTCACGTGGAACTTGATTCATATTTAGATCTCAGAATATACATAACTAAAAATATGAGTTTATACCCTCAAATTATCCCAAGGATACAAAAAAAGGCCTATAATAACTGAACTCAGTACCTGTTTTGTTTTGTTTGTCAATATAAACTAGTAAACATGAAATAAAACTAAAATTGCCTTCCAGTTGCCATATTCCAAGTGTCCTGGACAAACTGTGGCTCTAAACCCATTCTTTGTTGCTATTAAAGAGGCAGGGATCTCACTCAGTACCAGGCAAATCTGGTTCTTCACCAAACCTTCCAGGAGGTAATAGTACAGAGTTCTTCAGACTCTCCATGAAGGCATGCCTGTGAAGCTGAAGCCATGGCTATGGATGCTCTCACACTCAGAGGCTGTATCAGTTCCTAGGGTGGTAACTTAGCCTGGCAACTGAAGAAGCCCAGCTTCAAGCATCAAGACGCTGAGGGCCTGGGAGGAATCTAGAACCTCTGTCTCCTCAATACACGTAATTGTACCATGCTCTACTCTGGTTCCCTCGCTTACGCAACAGTGATAGTTACAGCACCCAGCCAAGCATGGTAGCTCATGCCTATGAATGCCAGCACTTGGGAAGTCGAGGCAGAAGGATTGCCACAAATATGAGGCCAGCATGGGCTTTGTAGCAAAAACCAGTCTCAAAGAAAAAAACAAAACAAAACAAAACTTCATAACGGTACCCACAAAACCAGATTATTATAACCACTAACTAAGTGAACAAACCCGGGTTAACTATGTGCGGTGACAGGCACACATTAAGCGCTGAATATACAAAAGCAGCCAGCTTGAATCTGCAGCTGAGCAGGCTGCTTTGAAAAGCAAGAAGTACTGCTCACCAAAACCCCACTCACACGCTCATGTTCTGCACTTGCTGTAAAAGCCAAGCAAATTCACCTGCACATAAACATCCTCACGAAGAATCCACCCATACACAGTGGTTCTTTAAATAGCACCTCCGATCCACAGAGGGTGCACGGCTGCAGAAAAAAAATGCAAAAGGAATACAGGGCCTTGAGCCACTGGAGGGGGTGGCAGCATCCTGAAACCGACTGTTCACCTTCATCTCTAAAGCAGGGACCTAGAAGGAGGCAAGAGGCTGACGACCAAACAGAATGCACAAAATTCCTAGTGCACACACAGATGGTATTTATTAAGTCTGGAGGTCTGGTTACATCTATTTTGAGATTTCTGCTTCATTTCAGCTTGCCAAAAGAATGGCAACTCATCAAGAATTACTAATAAACAGGTTCAGCACGTAGAGGAACATGCTTGCACTTCCAAAAGGCAACGAGATGGGGGAGTTCCCAAGGAACAAGCAGGCCTGGTGATTCTAATTCTAATAGGTTTTGGTTTGGGCTTTTTGGTTTTTTTGTTTTTAGACCAGCAAGAAAGAGATTCTTGCTAGAATTAAGCTTGGGCTCTGGGCTCACTCAGGGCTTAAGGTAGAGCAACATCAGTCCAAGGGGATGAAGTCAAGCACACTAGGGCTTGCCTTACTGTAGAAGCCGGGGCTCTCCAGCCCCTCTGGCCTGAAATGAGGCTTATGAAGGGGGAAGGAAGGACAACATCTACTACAGTATCAAAACTTCAGTACAAAGGGCTGAAGAGGTGGCTTAAAGGGTAAGTGGTCTACCTCACAAGAGTTAGGATGTAAGTTTGAATTCCTCAGAACCCACATTAAAAGCCAGGTGTGGTGGCACACATTTGTAATCCGGATGCCAAGAAGGTTCATAGGCTAACTGTAGCCTAGCCTGCTTGAAGAAGTTCCAAGACAAAGAAAGACCCTGTGTCAGAAAAAAGGCAGACTGGTATCAGAAGAATGTCTGAGGCTGTCCTCTGATGTCCACACAAACAGTCACGCACGCATGTATGCCCATACAAATAACACCAAAACAGCAAGGGAAAGTCTGTGGAGCCTGACATTCTGGTAAAGGCACAGCAGCTTGGAGCATCAACCAGAACCCCCACTTGCGAATACGATCACTGGTCTCAGACAGGTTCTTTTAGGGAACTAAGGAGGCTGAGAAAACAAAGAAAACTTACTCTGCAAAATACAGGAAGAAATCTACTCCTGGAGAATCATAATACTTTGGAGACAGGAAGTTCTGGAATGCCACATTTAAAGGGCTATCTATACAACTGTCTTCTCCCTTCCCCCTCAACATCAAGAAAAACCTAAATCAGTTTAGGAAAGAGAAAAGGAGACCACATATTAACAGAAAGGCACTTAGCCATTTTCACGGCAAAGCTTCAGTTCAAGCCCTCTTCTGGCCAGTCACCAGCCAGGCTGTCTTACTGATTACTCAAATCCAAAGTGGCCCAGAGTATACTCATTCATCAATTAGGATATTGAAATGGTGCCTAGAAGGAGTAAAGGGACAAAGAAGAGAACTCCATACACTTGCTAGAAATTAGCTAAGAAAAGCCTTAAAGAGAAGAAATAAACCAAAGATGAAGTTCTGGTTCTAGCAGAAGCATTTTCCTTTAGATAAGATGTGTGCCGCATTACAGGGGGTCACTTAGCAGCAAGGTCGGGAAGCCCCTTCATTGATAAAGTTTCAAAAAGGCTGTGGCCATGTCATTAGTTAGGGTAGAACTAACATTAGACCTCATGTTTCCCAAGTCTCGTCCAATGCTTTTTTTCCTCAACATGAAATTACTTCTTAAAAATAACAGGCCGGGCGTTGGTGGCGCACGCCTTTAATCCCAGCACTCAGGAGGCAGAGGCAGGCGGTTCTCTGTGAGTTCGAGGCCAGCCTGGGCTACCGAGTGAGCTCCAGGAAAGGCGCAAAGCTACACAGAGAAACCCTGTCTCGAAAAACCAAAAAAAAAAAAAAAGAAAAGAAAAGAAAATAACAAACTACTCTCCACACAGCAGGCTTTCCTGGAATCACTTCTGTCACAAAGCTATCTCCACCACAAACTGATACCTTGATTAGGGCTAATGTCACTCACTATCATACTGGCATGTTCCCCTAACAGAAGGCAACTCGAAGGAACACTTCTGTCTGCTCTGGGGACAGGGCCACTGGTGTCCTGCAGCAAGGGAACGAAGTATGTTGACATCATTCTCCCATGGAGAAAAGCAAGGCTTCCCATGCACAATTCTGAGCCTTCTGCTCTCCATTCATGCCAACAGCTGAGCTTGAGCAGGGGGAGGGTGAACCCACTGGTACAATCTGGAATCATTCCTGGAGTTGAAGTGCAACAAATTCTTAAAGAAACAGGAGCAAAACCAACTGAAATACAGTCCTGCACTTGGACTCACATCTGAAAATTACCTATGCTGAATAAGAGCTGAGCATCGCTGCCTCTAATGTCAGCACTTGAGAAGTAGAGGCAAGAGGATCAGGTGGTCAGCCTGGGATGTAGGAGACCTTGTCTCAAAAACTGAAAGAATCCAAAACCGGAGACTGGCAAAATGGGTCAGGTGGTAAAGGTACTTGCCATGTAAACCTGGTGACCTGAGTTGGGTCCTTGGAACCCATGTAAAGATGGGATGAAAGAAGCAACTCCATTGTACACCATAGCACACACACATACCCAACACATACATACCATGTGCGCGCATATACAAAATCTAAAAGACACAACTCTAAAAGGGCCTTACCACTTCTGCGGGTTCCTTCCATACTCCTGCCTTTTTTCTTCTTTGCCCAGTAAGTCCCACTGATCTAAACACACCTCAGCAAAGTATTCTCAAATCTGGCTAGTTTTACTCTCTGCTCTTAGCTTCTCTCACTCTATTGCCCACCACACACACACACACACACACACACACACACACACATTCACACACACAGATTTTATCATTTTTATTAATTCCCCAACACACTACACCATTTCATACCTTAATGCCTTTGTATGAGGCATTCTTGTCTTCAAAACCATCCCATCCACACTGGAAAAGTTCTCAAACTACTCCAGCTCCACTCTTTGCAGAGCCCCGCTGACTTCATCGGGAGACTTTAGTCCTCGTTCTGGGCTATAACTTGTTCATCTTCTACAGCAGAAAAGGTTACACCAATGACAAGTCATGACTGAGCATCTACAACACCTGCCGCACGTGAAAGGGTAGCAGGCATGGCTCTTGTTCATCCTTGCACCCCACAACCTAATAGAGGGGAGCTAAATGCATCACATCCCCAGCACAGAAGCCCAAACTGATCTTGCTGGTCTCCTGTGTCAAGGCATAGCAGCAATGGCATTCACACCACAGCTCGTTTCTCATAGAAATAGGACAAACACTCCCAGAGAGACTCTGAGGGAAACACAGTCAACTCTACCAGACTAGAGGATTTAGCAGCTGAACTGCCTCCTCATGAACTGATCTGTGTCCGCTTCATTTATATGCATTTTATACTCAGTCAAGGTACAGGAAGACCATAGGTTATCCTATGAGGCAAGGACAGCACGGTGGAAAGTATAAAAGGTCATCAAGGGATACATACTATCAGGAGAAGCCATCTTGAAAGTGTATTCTCTTCCCTTTTCCCCAAAGCAACTTCAGATGGATGGACAAAGACATCAAAGAGATGCACTCCCAGACAACTATAGAGACTTGACAAATATACTGGGGAATGGGAAGCTAACAAGGAATATTTCACCAAGCTCTTAGAAAAATAAGTAGTAAAAAGACATGTACTTTAAGTCTGCCAATAGAGTTCAGAATAGCAAAAGGACCCACCATCCCACTCAGCAGCCATGGGACGGTAACAAAGGGAATGCATATTTGAAGAATGATCATTGTACAAGGCAAATATCTGCCCTAGGTTTAAAATATTTTTTCAACCAAGGAGGAGGGGCCAGGAAAAATTCTAAAACTTTTATTTATTTCTTAGCAGCTAGAACTCAAACTCTGAAGAGTATGGGTACCCTAAAATCCCTATTAGAACGCTGGGGGCTGGGGGAGATGACCACAAGTGCATTTGCACAGCAACCTCACTGCTCTTAAGTGTGAACCATATGAACAGCAAAGTTTCCCAGCATCCATTGTAAGCCTAAATAAGGAAGTTCAAAATCATTAATGAAGTCTTGCCACTACCCAGTGCAGTAGCAGAAAATACAAGAAGCACCCTATTAAAGGCATATTACACTCAGCTCTTAAGGGCATGGTTTGGTTTTCAGAAGTAGGCATTATCAAGACCTTGGAGGAAAAGGCCTTGGTTCTAACCACAATTCTCTGTCTAATAGGATGTGTGGCCTTCAGTAACTTGCTGACCTTGGCTCTTTAATGAGACAGGCCTATCTCTCAGGACTGCTGAAAAGGTTGGGTTAATTCATGTCTGTCTGACATATGGGAAGTACTCAATTTTGAAAACTGTTATTTAAGGAGGGCCAAGGGGAAAAAGAAAAAAAAAAAAAAAAAGGCTGTACTTTCATTAGTAGCTCAGGGGCAAGGAAAATTTGCAGAGGGATCAATGCTGCTCTGTTTTCCAGGACAGTGGCACCTACACACACACACACACACACACACACACACACACACACACACACACACACATACACACACACACACACCAATCCTTAAGGTTATAGGACAGGCAAGTCTGCCAACCTCTGAGTCAAAATCTGATGTGCAAAGTGGCAACACAAGGTCACCAAGATCATGTGTTATATCAGGAAAAGAGCAAAGATCCCCCAACAGCCAGTGCAGCACTCTTTAGAGCACCATGAATCTGCAGGACTACAAACATCTGATTGTTAACGAGATCCCCCCCACAAATATCAAAAGAAACATTCTTTATAAATCCAAGCACAAGGGCTCTATTATGAAGAGCGAGAAAACAAGCCACGAATTGGAGGAAGCTTGATACTCTATTTCTCTGTTTATGTGGTGGTAGAAACAAGAGATTCTGGTTCAAGACAAGCCTCCAACACCCCCAGTAGCATAACCTTTAGTAACTCAATTAGCCTTTGAGTTTCTTTTCATTAGCCAAATGGGCTGTTTTTGCTCCCTCTAATAATGCATGGAGTGTGGTCAAATAATAATGTATATATAAGTCTTAGGAACCTAGCAAACAAGGTGCCATTTATTCTTTCTTTAAGCATTATTTATTCTTAGCTGGTATGTGACATGAACAGTGGGTGAATAGGTCTCTGGCAAATACATGAATACAATCACAGACAGATCTGTTCCCAAATTTGCTACCTATCAAATTACCTCAGGAGCTCTGTAAAGTTCTATTGATGAAGCCATCACTGTCAATGAAGTTTGCAAGCACCAGCCAGGCTGACGTCTTTTGCTTTTTTGTTTTTTTTTAAATCCCCCTTTAACTCCAGTGTGCACTGATATTCAGAAGCCCCTGGACTATGCCGGCCATCACTCAGTGATAATGCTTTACATTTTCTCAGCCAAGTACCAACTTAAATTTGAATCAAACAAAATTAAATTTAGTTCCTAGGTACTGATTTTGAAGTTTCAAAGGTCACATGGAGCACTATGCTACTTGATGGAACCATGCTCATAAGCGTCATTTTCATCACAGGAAGCTGAACTGGACAGGGTTGCCTACATGCCAAATTCATCATTACAAACCACCTTGAATTCCTTAAATACCAAAGGTACATAAAGTTTTGCTTCAACACCTAAATTTGCACGGTTTGTTACATATCAAGCAGCCACAGGAAGATACAGGCAGCTGAAATCCAGAGTGACAGAGAAACTGAATTGTTTAACAATATTAATTACTTGGGGGGGGGTGTCAGTTCAAGACAGGGTTTCTTTGTGTTTTTCTTTCTTTCCGAGAACTAGCTCTGTAGACCAGGCTGGCCTCAAACTCACAGAGATCCACCTGCCTCTGCCTTCCAAGTGGTCAGACTAAAGGCGTATGCTACCATGGCCTGGCCTACATTTTTAATTCAAATTTAAAACTGCTTGGTTTATTTACTAAAAAACTTGCAGATATGTTTGGAATAAATTTGGTATTTGAATCTGCTTTTTCAAATCCACATTTTATGATCTAAATAGAAACCAAGTACTTCCAAAAAAATTTCAGCACACACCTAGAAATGTGTCAGGAGTAAATCACCCAGCAGGCTTCAAAGACAACCATTTAACAGCAGCCTGGGATACAGCTTAGACTATTTGCCGGGAACTCACAAAGCCTCGGGGTCCCCATCAGTAACTTTGCTGGTTTTATCTTGGTTTTATCCACTAACTAGCCCTGTTGTCTTGGAACTTCCTATGTAGATCAGGTTGGTTTCAAATTTTCAGAAATCCACCCGTCTCTGCCTCCTTTAGAGCTAGTATTAAAGGCATGCATCATTGTGCTCAACCTTTTCTTTCTTTGGTGGATTTCCCACATTAGTATTTTTCATATTGATTATATATAGAAATGATAATATTTAGTTATCTTGGGCTGAGTAAAATATATTATGAAAATATTTTTTAAATATTTTTATCTGGGTACTAGAAAATTTTAAGTTACTTATTCTTGTATTTCTATTGCTAAACTCTGTTCTAAGTGATTGATTCTTTGAAGGCAGTGATTAGATTTAATATAATAGCACAAAAATACCTTGATCACTCTCAAACTTGTCACATTGTAGTAAATGCTAACTGAGTTTTGCAGCAAATTGAAGGTTTCTATAAATAAGGTAGGCAGTAAGACATCCCTTCAATCTTTCATTTTACTGTGTCCCCAACAGGACATTATATCACAATATAGCTCTAAAAACAGTCAAGGATTCAAAATTAAATAAGTACATTAATTATCTCTAATCCAGTTTAGCTCTGCATAATATAGAACATGCTATTCTCCCCACCACCGCAGCAGCAGCAGCCGCAGCAGCAGCCCGCCTCTGCTGCCAAAGCAGTTAAATCACCACCTGCCCCAGGTGCCTTCCCACCCTCAGCACAGCTATATTACCCATGGACCCTTTAAAAGTGCCCATCAGAGCACAGCACGCTCTCTCGGCTCTTGTCTCTTACTCCTCTTTGCTCTTCTTTCCTCTCTTACCCCTCCCCTGCCCTCTTCTTCCTCTAGTCTGCCTGTCTGTCTGTCTGCCTCTCTCATGTCCCCACCCCCACACGGCCTTTTACTCTTTTATTCTCCCCCTCCCCCAATCAACCTCTTGCACTAGCTGTTTCCCATGGAGTGTGTGCTTAGTGGCAGACCTTGGCAGGGGCTGCTGGAATGTACCCACTTCGCCTTCTCTTTTTATTTATCCTTACACCTACCCCCATTGGTTCCTTTCTGGTTTCTTCTGTTATAAGAGACACTTACCACCCTTAGGGACAACAACACCACAAGTACATAAGTGAGCCCACTGACTAAAGAACAGAGGTTTACTGACTGGGGCTAGGGATGGAGATGAAAAAGACTTAGTTTTGAGTCTTAGTAGCCAAGGATGGCTTGAAGTCCTGATCCTCCCAACTCTACTTCCCATGTGCTGGTTGTGCAGGTGTGCAGGTCCTGCAGGTGTGCTGGTGCTGCAGGTGTGCTGGTGCTGCAGGTGTGCACTGCTGCAGGAGTGCAGTGCTGCAGGTGTGCTGGTGCTACAGGTATGCAGCACACCCAGCTGGATGCTTATGTTTAATAGGACCTTGGAGAACTGGCTTAAAATGAATGAAGCTATTATTAAAGGCCAACTCTAGGCTATAATAGTCCTTCTTTCAGCAAAAGATTCTTACCCATCAATAGATGAAAGACAATTTTATAGGAGTAATAAACACTATGGACAAAGAATATGATGGGATATATGTGAATGACAACATCATATTGATATTCACTATTTTATAATGAAGAGATGATAATAAAAATAAAAATAAACAGTAGAAAATGTTGGAGCCCATTTAGGTTTCCTAGTGGCTTTACTCAGCAGGTCTGCATAAAGAGGATGA
>CABHPQ010155889.1:0-30651 GCA_902168405.1 Peromyscus aztecus | reverse complement strand
AGAGAGAGAGAGAGAGAGAGAGAGAGAGAGAGAGAGAGAGAGAGAGATATGACTGTCCCTTTGACCTTCCTTGATTGGTGGGATTGTGTAGCTAGAGTTTTCCTGCCTGGCCCACGGTCAGGATAAATCTCTTTCACCTGCCAGTCCCACAGCCGCTCAGACCCAACCAAGTAAACACAGAGACTTACATTGCTTACAAACTGTATGGCCGTGGCAGGCTTCTTGCTAACTGTCTTTATATCTTAAATTAATCCGTTTCTATAAATCTATACCTTGCCACATGGCTCGTGGCTTACCGGCATCTTTACATGCTGCTTGTCCTGGCGGTGGCTGGCAGTCAGCAACTCCCTCCGCCTTCCTGTTCTTTTTATTCTCTCTGTTAGCCCCGCCTATACTTCCTGCCTAGCCACTGCCAATCAGTGTTTTATTAGCAACACATTTGCCATACAGAACATCCCACAGCAGGATTGGGCAGAAGTAGGCCGTTAATAAATCCCAAAGCAGGGGCTGTAGAGACAGACGGCTCAGCGTTAATGCTCTTGCAGAGGACCAGGGTTTGGTTCTTAGTATCAGTGTCAGGAAGCTCACAACTGCCTGTAACTCTGGCTCCAGGATCTGATGCTTTAGGCCTCTAAGGATACCCCCACCACACACACACACACATAGACACATAATTTAAAAAATATTTAAAAAGCCAAGAATGGGGCAGATGAAATGACTCAGTAGATAAAGGCACCTGCTGCTAAACATAAAGACCTACCTGAGTTCAGTTCCCAGGACCCCCATTTTGGAAGAAGAAAACTGACTCCCATAAAACTGTCCTGTCCCCCACACACATGCAAAACATAAAATGTAATAAAAAAGATTAAAGCCAAGAGTGAGTGGCCCGCCGGGTGGTGGTGGCACACACCTTTAATCCCAGCACTAGGGAGGCAGAGGCAGGCGGATCTCTGTAAGTTTGAGGCTAACCTGGGCTACAGAGCGAGTTCCAGGACAGGCTCCAAAGCTACACAGAGAAACCCTGTCTCGAAATCCCCCCCCAAAAAAAGAGTGAGTGGCCCATGTGTTGGGGCTCACCTGAAATCCCCACTCTCTGTGGAAGCTGAGGCAGGAGGATTATGAGTTCTAGGCAAGCCTGGGCCCTGTCTCAAAATCAAACATGAACAAACAACCCCAGAAAACACTAACAAAAACAACAGGAAACAGCAAAAATTAACATGCAAAAAGTGTGAGAGGAAAACTGAAGGCGTCTGTGGTAAGAGGTTTGCTTATCCCTTCTTTTTTTTTTTCTATTTTAATATTTTAGTTACAATATAATTACATCATTTCCCCCCTTCTCTTTCCTCCTTCCAACCCCTGCTGTGGCCTCTCTCTCCATGCCCCTGCTTTACTCCTTCACAAGTACGTGGCCTCTTTTTCTCGTATTATTATTTTTACATATCTATGCATAAATACATAAATGCAGCCCGCTGAGTCCATTTAGTATTGCTTGTATGTACATGATTTCAGGGCTGACCACGGGGTATTGTGTAACCAATTAAAGGGCTCATCCCTGGGGAGACTAATTCTCCTCTCCACCACAGTCATTAGCTGCCTGGAGTTCTTTGTTTGGGGATGGGGCCCGGTGAGATTTCCCACTTCCACATTAGCATGTCTATTGATGTTGTTATTCCCAGGTCTTGTGTAGGCGGCCAGAATGTTGCCGAATCGTGGGTGAAACTTGTCTGTCATTTCTGGGAGACACAATCTCACAGTCGACTTGCCGGTCCTCTGTACCTTACTTTTCCTCTCCCTTCCTGAGATGGTCTATGATCCTTAGGTGCAGGGACTGTGAATGTATCCATCGGGGTTGGACACCCGGGAGCCGTGTTCTCTGTGGTTTGACCAGTTGTAGTTTTATGTGATGATTTCTGCTACAAAAAGGTTTCTCATACCTGGTGTTGGGGGTTTTTCGTTAGATGGTTTATGGCTCTTGGAAGAACTGTTAGCCCAGGTGATATAACTTCATTTCAGATGTGTGTGTGTGTGTGTGTGTGTGTGTGTGTGTGTGTGTGTGTGTTCTCACTGGAAGTACTGGGATGACCAAATAGAATTAAATCAGGGTCATTGCACTGGAACTCGGGATACCCAAGGGGCAAATACCATTGCCCTTTCACAGTTTCTTTCTGGTTTTTGTCTCTCTTTACCTACAGATCTCACATTCCTCCACTGCAGAGAAGCCCCATGTACAAGATGGGAACACAGCCCCAGCAGACCCTGCTAAGCAACTCACAGGGAGAACGTGCCTTTCACATGTGCGTTTATCCATCAGGGGGAGTTCTCACTGACCGGCCTCCTCTTCATTCAGCCTCCATTGCTGAGGGTCAGATGATTATGGGCAAGGGCCCTTTAATTCACAGCCCCGAAGGAAGCCATGGGCTAGACAAAGGGCACTTCTCCCTCCCAAAGGATGCCAGAGAACCACAAAGCACGGCTGGGGGAAATGGCTCAGTCAGTGAAGTGTTTGCCTTGTGAGCGTGAGAACCTGAATTCAATCCTCAGCACCCACATGAAGGACTCGGTAGTGGTGAGGTGCATGTGTAATCCAGCCCTGGGAAGGCAGACACACACAGACCCCTGGGGTTCCCTGCTCAGCCAGACCAGCCTGCTGGAGAGACCCAGGTCCCAGTGAAAGACCTGGTCTCAAAAATCAAATGAGCATGGTGCCACACGCCTTTAATCCTAGCACTGGGGAAGCAGAGTCAAGAGGATCTCTGTGAATTCGTGGCCAGCCTGGTCTACATAGTGAGTTCCAGGCCAGCCAGGGAGTCAGAGTGAAAAAAAAATTACAAAAACAAACAACACAGCAACGAAGCGGTAAACAGCACTTGGGGAAGAATGGCACCCCAAGACTGGTCCTCTGGTCTGCTCACTCACGGGCGTTCATGTTCACCCACACACATGAACACACATGAACACACAAAGAAAGAGAGAGAGAGAGACAGAGAGAGAGAGAGAGAGAGACAGACAGACAGACAGACAGACAGACAGAGACAGCAGTGTCCATGATTTAGGCACTGGTGAATAAAATAAAACCCTGATGGATTCCAGGAACCATCTTCCTGAGTGAGCTCTAGATCTTCGTGCTTATGACCTGTGTGACGGTGGCAGGTTATAAAGCCTCCTGAATCCTCACATATAAGAAGAGGACACTATAGCATATGTCAGTAAGTTAGTGCAGAGATAAAATGATAAGCACACTACTACAATTAAAAGGGTTTGGCTGTGGCTGCTGTTGCCACCATTGGTACATGGATCATACATCGGGTGCAGAATACACGGTGCCCATCTCCAGATTTCCCCTAACCCCACATAGCTTAAGGCAGCTGAGCTTTTCAGGGAGGGTGGAAGGTGATACAGAAACAGAAGTGACTAAGCAGGACAGTGGTGTTGGTGACTGGTGATGCCCTTGACGTGGCCAAGTGATCAAGGGTCCCTCTGTTCTACTATTCCAAATGTACCAATCATTGGTCTTGTTTTATCCAAGAGCAGAGAGTGGTATCTTCCTACTGAGGTCAACCAGTCAGTCTGGGAGGCAGTCAGTGTTCAGGGGTCTTGCCAGTGTGTCAATAGAATAAGCAGGGCGACAAGGTGAGCTTGTTGTTTCCACTTGCCATTTCACGTGTTGATTGACAGCTCATCTTTTTTTTAAAAAAAAATGATTTATTTTTATTCCATGTACATTGGTTTGCCTGTATGAGGGTGTTGGATCCCTTGGGACTGGAGTTATAGACAGCTGTGAGCTGCCATGTGAGTGGTGGGAATTGAACCCAGGTCCTCTCTGGAAGAGCAGCCAGTGCTCTTAACTGCTGAGCCAACAGTTCATGTTTTCAAAGAATAAATTACAGATGTCATCAATGACAACTGTTGAAGGAGAAGAGACAGAGAAGCATATAAACCTGCCTGGGATTCTACCAAGATCTTCATTAATGTTTTAAATTTTATTAACTTATGTGTTTACTTATTTATTAGCATATGTGTATGTGTTTATAATGGGTGCGTGTGAATGCAGGCACACGTGTGGAAGTCAGAGGACAGCTTCTGGTTGTCAGTTCTCTCCTTTCCACTGTGGTGGGCTCTGGTCCTCAGGCTCACACAGCCAGGGCTTTTCCCAGCTGAGCCATCTCATTGGCCCCATGAAAGTGTTTTTAATTTATTATTATTTTTTATTTCATTGAGACAAGATCTCATGTATCTCAGGCTAGCCTCAAGCTGAGAAAGAACTTGAATTTCTGATCCTTCTGCCTGTACCTTCCAAGTGCTGGGATTACGACTGTGTGCCACAAAGCCTGGCCGATGTAGGTCTGGGGTGGGTTCTGGGGCCTAGTGCATGTTAGGCAGGCACTCTGCCCACTGAGCTGTATCGGAAACCCACTGCTCATAAATTAGGCAGGGTGTAGATGGGCTTCCCAGGTAAAGACCCACCACTGCTGTCGCCCGGATTCTTCAAGTGGCTCGCTTCCATGCAGCCTCAGGACTGATTTTTGTTCCAATGAGGGCTGAAGTTAGGGCTCACTGAGACATCGTCATTCTCCTCTGGACATGCAGGGATTTCCACATCTCCAGGGAGTGTCAGGTCACCAGGAGACCTGGTTCTCCTGTGGCTCTGGCCGCAGTCTGGCAGACAGCTCTGCATTTTTTGGAGTGTGTCTCATTCAGGACCTGCCCCAGAGCCGTGACTCAGCCTGTGAGTAGCTGCTTTTCTCCCAGTGTGACATGTCACCCAAATTTCCTTGCCTCAGCATGCATCCTGCCCTGTGGCTGAGCAACGAGGCCACCAGGAAAGGAAACCAGAGTGAATTCCCTGCTTCTGAGTCAAGAGTGGGAGGTCTGCCAGCCCAGCCAGAACACGCCATACTCACCCTTACACTTCACTCAATCCTCAGAGGCTTGGAGCTGTTTTTCTCATTCTCAGCCCCATCCCTTCCCTCACCCCAGCCCTCAAGGAAAGGGGACAGAACTGCAGGTCTATTTTTATCTTTGAGAGCTACCAGGTTGTTTCAGGGCCCCAGCACAGTTAGCCTAGAACCTTTGTGTCCGAAGAGTTTAACTTGCTGGTGAGTCTGAGCTGCACATTAGGACCCTACCACACAGCAGCTAGGTAGTCCTGCTCAACCCATTGTCATGGAGACAGCGAGGGATCAGAGGCTGAATTTCTGAGTCCCACTTCCCTTATCTGGAGTTTGGGGACAAGACAGTTCTTTTTGGAGGCTGGAGAGATGGCTAAGATGGTAAAGCATGAGGACCTGAGTTCACATCCCCAGGACCCCGTGAGGCAGCACATTCTGGAAGCCCATCTCTGGGAAGACGGAAACCGGAGGATCCCTGAGCAACCTGTCTAGCTGACTTCATGAGCTCCAGATTCAGATTCAGTGAGAGATTCTGTCTAAAAAAAAAACCATAGAGAGCTACTGAAGAAAACATCCAGCATCAATCTCTGACTTCTATGTAAGTGTGAACACACACAGACAAACGTGTGTGTATCTACACACATACACGTATACACCCAAAGATTTCTCTTTTTAGTGTGAAATTTAAATGAGATTAAAAATTATATATTATAAATTATATATGGTGTAAAGCATATACAGCAGCATACTCCTGATCTCCATGATCTTTATGAGGGTAACCCTTACCCCTCACTTGTTATGTAGCCCAACCTTAATACTCAGTTGTCCAGAATGATGATAGGAATAATTACATTTTCTGTAAAATTGTCTTTTCCAACGCTTGAACTAGTACAAATTGGTGCTACTTTTTTGGGAGGGGATTTAGTGTTAATCATCAGAAAATTATAAATGCATGTGTATATTCTTCAGCTCAGTTTAGGAGTTTAAGGGCAGACTCTGGTATCTCTCACCTATCTGTTCATTACGAGCTGTGTCTGGAAGCACAGACATACTGTCCTGGAGACTCCAGAATCTGAGACAGGAGACTTGAAAGTTCAAGACCAGCCTGGGAAAGTTGAGACACTATCTCAAAAAAAAAAAATTTTTTTTTTTTTTTTTTGGTTTTTCGAGACAGGGTTTCTCTGTGTAGCTTTGCGCCTTTCCTGGATCTCGCTCTGTAGACCAGGCTGGCCTCGAACTCGCAAAGATCTGCCTGGCTCTGCCTCCCGAGTGCTGGGATTAAAGGCGTGCACCACCACCTATGTATTAAAAATGGGACAGGGGCTTCCTAAATGGGGCCAGCAGCTGGTGTGACACACCTTTGGCGTCTATTACTCTGAACCCCAAAGAAAGTCTCTAAGCATGCAGTTCTCTGAGGCAGTCCAGGGGCAGAAGAGCTAAGCTGCCTCCACAGCTGTGTGCATAGTACGGCATCTAATTTCCTCTACAGTTGAGAGCCCTGTGTGTGCCCGTCTCCAGGCAGGCTGTGGGGCCCCAGCACAGGGCAAGTAGCATCACCAGGCCCCAAGCTTCCACAGTTCCTTGGCTGTCTCCCTCTTGTTCTTTCACTGAGTGGTGACATCAGGAAACAAGCTCAGAGGACTGGCTGTGGTTCATGTCAGGTCAGAGTTGGGGGCAGCAGCTTAGCAGTGCCACTTTGCCCCAGGCTGGGCACGGAAGTCAAGACTGTAGAACACAGGAGTCCAGCTAGATGCCTGTCCCCTCTAGCAATCAGCAGGCAGGGGCGAACTTACACTGGTGTGATGATGTTAGGGGCAGGCCTCCTCCCGAATGAGGTCCTGGTGTAAAGCTCTGGGCATTTTGTTGCAGAGAGAAAGAGGCTTCGTATGCATGCGTGCGTACATGCATGCATTTGTGTGTGTGTGTGTGTGTGTGTGTGTGTGTGTGTGTGCTCTCATGTGCACTCCTGCATATAGGCAAACATATCTGGAGGTCAGAGGTCAACCTTGGATGTCATTCTTCAGGCCCTGCCCACTTTATTTTTTTCAGAGAGCATCTCTTGCTGGCCTAGAGATCACCAAATAGACTATGTTGGCTGGCCAGTAGACCCCAAGGATCCTCCTATCTCTCCTTCCACAGCATTGGGATTGCAAGGGAGAGCCACCAAGCCTGGTTTTTTGCGTGCGTTCTGGGGACTGAACTCAGGTCCTTGTGCTTGTAAGGTGAGCACTTCACCGTCTGAGCCATCTCCCCAGATCCAGATACAATATTCCTATCAAACCAGCGTGAACTCAAGCCGCCAGCCACTTGCTTCAGGACACACCAAGAAACCAGTTTCCAGCTGGGCATCACCCCATCTTCAAATCCAAGTAGGGTTTCTACCCTACCAGGCAGTGTGACTGGCCGCTACATCTGAGGTTGTTTCTTCCCAAGCCTGTGAGTTCCAGTGTTTCTGTTCTGTGGAGACTCAAGGGGCCCAGCAGGCAGGGAGGGGGACCAGTCTAGAAATGCTGTCAGCTACTGTCAGTGGTTTCCCTGGTGAAGACGATTCACTGGGCCCTGCTAGTTCCTGAATGTAGAGGCAGCTTCCTCACAAGAGTCTGCAGCCACCAGGGAAGTGGTAGAGAAAGCTCTTTGGAGCCCTGGTTAGTGGACAGTAGACGGAGAAAGGGAGGGGATGTGGAGAGTCTTGGAGGGCTGCCACTAACCAGAGGCTGGTGATGAGACTAATCTATCCATCTTCTGCAGGGAGCCAAATATGGTGCTAGAGCTATGCAGGTGATAAACATTGGTCTCATTATGGCTTAACTGGGCGAGACATTACAGATGAATGCTGGGATAGCCTGATGTCAGCCCGGTGGCCTTCACTGCCTGCTGTCCACAGCACCGCCCACTATAAAGGTCATCTCACCCCAGGGTGCACCATCCATGTCTGTCCTTACAGAGCCCACATGTGTTTTTGCCTTGGTACACCCAAAGCACAAAGGGGAAACTGAGGCCTATGTGTCTACTTGCCACCTGCCCTTAGCCCGGGAGACACCTGGGTCTGGTCTGAAGTGACCCATCTCACTCATTTCCTGTTCCTGTCAGCCTCTCCCACATGTAGCTCCCCTCTTGGTGGTACTAAGAACAACTACCATCATGGGATTTGGCCAGGGCTGGCTTTTGCTCAAGTGGTCAAGGCAAACATTATTAAAAACTGGGATTTAGGGGCTGGAGAGACGGCTCAGTGGTTAGGAACACCTGCTGTTCTTCCAGAGGTCCTGAGTTCGAGTCCCAGCAACCACATGGTGGTTCACCACCATCTCTAGTGAAATCTGATGCCCTCTTCTGGCATAAAGTCATACATGCAGATAGAGCACTCATATACATAAAAGCAATAAATAAATCTAAAAAAAAAAAAAAAAGCTGGGATGTAGTTATTCTGGGCCAGATGTGGTAGCAGTCCAGGGAAGGTTCTTAGTGTTGGCCCCTTGTCAAGGACAGCTTGACAAGACAAATGAACGCAGCAAAATCATAGAGTCCAGGGCCAGAGAGAAGATGTGGTTAGCAAGGGCAATGGGGTCAGGGACATATGGTGGAATCCTCCTGCACATCAGCATTAAGTACTGACACCATGAACGGGGGTGTGTGGGGGGGTGGGTCTTCTGTCTTGTTTCTATTTGCTAACTGGGACTTTATCTCTCTATCATCTATCTATCTATCTATCTATCTATCTATCTATTTATCTATCTATCATCTCTATCATCTATCTATAATCTATTATCTCTATTATCTATCATCTATCTATCATCTCTATCATCTATCTATAATCTATATCTATCTATATCTATCATCTATCTACCTATTATATCTATCTATCTATCTATCTATCAATCATCTATCTACCTGTTTATTTATTCTTTAGGGGAGGTAAAGATTGAACCCAAAGCTTCATACATGCTAGGCTAGTGTTTTATTACCAACTCTCTTTTTATTTTTAATTTTGAGACAGGATCTTGCAAAGTTGCCCAAGTTGGCCTTGAATGCATTTGGTAGCCCAGGCTGCCCTTGAACTTCCTTCTAGCTCAGACAGGCCCTTAGCTTTTGACCCTCCTGCCTCAGTCTCCTAAGTACTTGGGGTAGCAGGCCTGTGTCATCATGCCTAGTTCGGGACATTTCTTATCAATGAGATTAGAATCTTTGTCTTATATTAAAACATAGAAAAAAAATCACAGAGGAAAGAGGTACCAGGCCCCAGGGAAAAGCGGGAATCACAGGCCCTTGTCTTGATTCCTAGGGATACCTAGTGGCACCCTGCACCAGCCAGGAGATGGTGGCTTAGATGGAAAGCTGACACACTGAGCATGTGACCACATGTATATAGCATGGAGTGATCCCACTAACTTAGCAAGGGCTTTGAGAATCAGAAATTGCCCTCAGAGGTCCTTCAATAAACAAACATGGACATGTTAACAATCTTTTGTAAGTTTAGAAACTTGCCTTGATCCCCACCACCCCTGCTGCTGCCCCAAACATTCCACATTCAAAGCTCTTTCCAATAAGCTGTGGCTTTAAAAATGCAAATCATTCCTGCAGAAGGAGAAAAGCTTTCCCAGAATGCCAAAGGGCACACTGTTCTGATTAGGCCAGCTCACTCTGGACTCCAGAGCACAAAGGCATCTATCAAAGGGCTCTGAGAGACACAGCGGCTGCTTTAAAAGGTGACTGTAGGCCTGACTGAGAAGCTACACTTCACCCTCCTGCCCTATAGCCTGCCGTGAGGAGGCCAAGGTGTGAACCTAGGGCTCCTTTGGAAGTTTCCAGCTCTTCATGGGGGTTTTGAAGACAGTGTGGTGGCCATATTGGTGGTGCAGGGAGTATGGTCATCACATGCTCTCCCATCCTTAGAGCACATTCCTGGACTCGTCCCAGTTTGCTCTCTTCAATTACTACATAACTGAGACAGGAGGCCCATATGCATTCTGGTCATGTTATCCAGGAGAGAAATCCCAAGAAGGGAACCGAATATCTGGGCAGACACTGGCCTAAGCTGTCCATCCTGTGGAGGGTTCATGTAATGAACCCAAACTATAGAACCCAATGAGGATGATAAAAGATGTGCAGACTATCAGTAATGCAAGACTGAGAGTCAGCTTGTCTCTTAAGATACAGGTAAGGGGACTAAGGAGATGGCTCAGTGGTTAAGAGCTTGTGTTGTTCTTGAAAAGGACCCAAGAGTCCCAGTACCCAAGTTGGGAAGCTCACAGTAACCTGTAATTGAAGCTTCAGGAGCTCCGATGCCTTCTTCTGACCTCCTAGGGCATCTGCACTCCCTAGGGTATCATATGCACAATCACCCCTACACATGCAAAGACACATAATTTTAAAAATAAAATAAATCTTCAAAAATATGTGACTCAAGGAGTGTGTGCACAGGCTTCTGTGTGCATTGCATATATGTGTGCTTGCGTGTGTGTGTGTGTGTGTGTGTCTGTGTGTCTGTGTGCATGTGTGTGTACGCATGTGCTTGCTCATGTAGGCACATGCGGATGCCAGAGGTTGTTATCAGATGTCTTCCTCCACCTAGTTCTTGACACAGGGTCTCTTCACTGAGCCCAGATCTTGCTATTTCTGCTGCACTATCTGTCCAGCAAGCTCCCAGGATTCATTTGTCTCTGCCCCCAGCACTGAGGTTATAGGTGCGCACTGCCATGGCCAGCTTCTACCTGGGTGTTCGGGATCTGAACTCAGGTCCTCACACTTGCACACCAGGCACTTTACCCACAGAGCTGCCTCCACACTCCAACTTATTAGTTTTTGTTGTAAGTTTGCAGCTCATATTTCTCCTGCAATGAAGCTTCATGAGAGGGGTAGATTAAATAAATCAATAAAGAATAATGGAAGAGCCCGATGATCGCTGTTTGTCACCATAAAGACCCAGGTTTCCACTGCTCAGTGGCACCACCACCCAGTGACATGCTCGCAAGTAGAACACATTTTCAACACTTAGTTATATATTGTTATTGCGGTAAAGTCATTATCGCAGAAATAAAAACTGTTTTTTATTTTAACTATTAATATTCATCAAATGTTAATGAAAATACCTAACAAATAATTATGAAAAACACATCGCTTAAGTAATAAAGATGAAGGAGATGATAATTCTCCTGAATATTTAATCAGCAAAATAAAGAACATACCATTAATAAGACTTAATTATGTCATTAAATATTTAATTTTGCTTTTGCTACTAAATTTTGTTTGCATTTCACATATTTTATATATAAAATGCTTCTTAAGAAGATTTGTAGCTTGAGCTCCTTCTGTGTGAGTTACTGTCTTCATCAAATCCGTCAAACCCCACTTGATGCATCGGCAAGTGAAACGGGAGGTCCTATCCGGAGTTCACTGTCACTCACATGCTATCCAGAGGGATATTTGATAACTGACTCTCTAAAGTTTTCCAGTGGTGAAGAAAAATCCTGACCTTCCTTTCCGTTTTGTTTGGCCATATCACTGTTTCACTCATTTCTTACTTATTTCTCTTTTTCTTTTTTGAGGTAGGATCTCATGTGGCCCATGCAATCTACACAGTCCAGGATGACCTTGAACTTCCGATCCTCCTGCCTCTGTCTCCCCCAGGACTGGGATTATAGGCATGTACCACCATTGGTTTAGGCAGTGCTGGGCCTCATGTGTGATGGGCAGGCACTCTGCTAACTGTGCCCATCCCCGGACATTTCTTACTTATTTCCACAAGAGAACATGGCTCTCGCGGTACCTTGGCTTGCTGTGGTATATTTCCTACACCACTCTAGACCCAACCTACTCAGTTCCTCACAACTGACTCTTGTCACTTACGATCTGTGGGGGAAATCTCAAGATTTAATATGTTCAAGATTCCAGAGGGAGAGTCGCAGGATTCCTAGTGTTACTGGGTATCTTTCAAGGACAACTTTCAATCTTTACTTTAGCACACTGTCTCAGGTGCCCTGTGCACACAGCCAGGACCACACTTGGCACAAACACACAGGACACAGGGCTCCTGGGAGCCATTTGCGGCCCTCCCTCCTAACAGCATCCCTGACGTCACCGTCAGGGCTGCAGTAAACCATGAAAGTTGTACTCATTTGAGCGTGAAACACCCTCCCTGGGCTTAAACTCTTGTGTTGAAAATCTTGGTCCTCAGCTGGTACCACCATGCCTCCCACTTCCAACATGGATGGGAACTGTTAGTCAAAATAACCCTCTTCCCTTAAATGGATTCTGTTAGGTATTTGCTAAGCCAGAAGTATTTACACCAGGAGAATTGGCCTACACTACCCACCTCTGTGCCAGAGAGTCAGTCGGTTAGTTATCAGAACAGCACTCACATACATGCATCAGTCATGACACACCTCTCCCCCTTTTATTCCACCATTTCTTTCTGCACCCCTTGACTCCCCAGCCCCCGGGAACCCCAAGCTCAGTGGGAAGATGACAATGGGCAGGTGACTCTGTCCCAGGACTAGCTCCTATCCGCTGATCAAAACAGCAGAGGCTACAGGCTAAATGCCCACCTTAGCCTTGTCCTTTGTTGTCTTAAACCCCACAATGCTCTTTGCTGGGAAGGGAGGGTGACTCTCGATGTGGCTACTGCTGACTACTACTGTGACTAGCTGACCAAGTTGGCCCAGGGCCCAGGACCTTTCCAGGATTCTGTGCTAGAACCTGGACAACTGGCAACCTTCTGAGAGCCTCTGATCCGGGAGGCTTGGGAAAAGCACCAGATGAAACTGGAGGAGCAAAAGCAAATACGGCCGAGCCCTGCCTCACTGTGCCCGGCAGCCCACGTTGGTAATCACAGTACTTGGTAGGCTGAGGCAGGAGAATCGGGGATTCAACAGGCTGCATACATATCAAGTGCCAGGCCAGCCAAGGCTGCATGAAATTCTGCCTCAAAAAAAACAAAAACAGAGCAGAGGATGTGGCTCAACTGATGGAGTGTTTGCTTAGCATGCACAAAGCCCTGGGTTTCACCCATATAAACCAGGCACCGTAGTACATGCCCATAACCTCAACACTTCTCAGGTCGGGGCAGAGAAGCAGAAGTTCAAGATCAGTGCTGGAGAGATGGTTCAGCAGTTGAGAGGGCTTGCCAGAGGAAGTTCAAGGTCATCCTCCACTATAGAGCTGGTTGGAGGGCGGCCTGGGCTACATGAGATCCTGTAAAGATCTTTAAAGGAAAAAAAATGGAACAGAACTCTGGCTAAGAAAAGCATCTTCCCTTCTTAGCAACAGCTGGAAGGAAAGGAAAGCCAGGAAAGAAATCAGAAGCCCAAGGAGAAGTCGTGGCCAGGTTTTCCACAGAAGTGTTGGACTCAGTCTTTGGCCTGCTAAGGGATCTAGTGTCTGAGTCTTCAGGGCTGCTATTGGCTCTGGAAGTCCAAGCCCAGGGTTAGTTGGGAACACGGTGGCACAGGTCTGTCTGCTGGAGGCTCATCACCATGCCGACGGTACGTCCTTTCAGCTGACCCTGCACTGGAACCGACTCCCTGCCACTTGCTGTGCATACGGATCCAGACCTGAGGGCAGCGGGCTGCCAAAGGAGGGTCTCTGCCAGAGACTGACGAGGCCTTTGGGATTCTGAGGCAGCCCTGGCATTTTCTTCACAGGAATGTGCTGGGCACGATCAGGTGAGCCATTGTGGAAGGTGCTAACATTTTGACTTTGTGAAAACTAATAGTGACCAGAGTCCAAAGAGGAAAGTCTTCCCAATCAAATTGTCCCTGAGGGGAACTGTTTTTTCCTGAAGGTTTCTTTTTTGTTTTTTCTTTTTTCTTTCTTTCTTTCTTTCTTTCTTTCTTTCTTTCTTTCTTTCTTTCTTTCTTTCTTTCTTTCTTTCTTTCTTTCTTTCTTTCTCTCTCTCTCTCTCTCTCTCCCTCCCTCCCTCCCTCCCTCCCTCCCTCCCTCCCTCCCTCCCACCCTCCCTCCCTCCCTCCTTCCTCCTTCCTTCCTTCCTTCCTTCCTTTCATTTTTTTTTGGAGACAGGGTTTCTTTGTGTAACTCTGGCTGTCCTGAAACTCACTCTGTAGACCAGGCTGGCTTCGAATTCACAGACATCCTTCTGCCACTGTCTCCCAAGTGCTGGGATTAAAGGTGTGTCCCAGCACCGCCTGGCTCCTAAAAGTTTCTTATGGCTCTATGAGCTGCAAGACCCAGGTGGACCAGGGCCATCAGTTGTGGTTCTTTTGTTGTTGTTTTTGAGACGGTTCTCTTATGTAGCCTTGGCGGGCCTGGTACTCACAGAGATCTGCCTGTCTCTGCCTCCAAGTGCTTGGGTTAAAGGTGTTGCACCACTACGCTGGGCCAGTGCTGTTGGTTCACTGATGGACTTCTATGTTACTCTTACCGTAGAGTGGCCCTGCCGTGGTGATGGAGTCCCCTCTCACGAATCATCAAGAGGCTGATTAAAAGTTCTTGTACACTGAGATGAAGACATGAAGCTTCAGTTACCACTAAATCATCCCCCCCCCCTCCGTCTAAGCAATCTCAGTCCTACTGACTGCCATTTCTCATCACTCTTTGCTGGAGATGTCCCTCACCTCTCTATAGGGTCAGGCTCCTTCTCTAGGCTTCCCAAACCCTTAGCATGAATGAATCTGTCATGGTCCTTACTCACGGTAACAGTCTCCATCACTCTTTTTAAAAAAAAGAGTTTATTTTTAATTGTGTGTATGTGTGTGTGAGAGAGAGAGAGAGAGACAGACAGACAGACAGACGAGGCAGAAGAAAGAGAGTTTGTACATCTGAGTACAGTGCTCTTGGAGGTTAGCAGAGGCATCTGGTCCTCTGGAGCTGGAATTACAGGGAGCTGTGAGCCTCCCCATATGAGTCCTGGGAAACAAACTCAGGTCCTCTGCAAGAGCAATATGTGCTCTTAACTGCCGAGCATCTCTTCAGCCCTTTCTTCCTTTCTCGACATAAAATTTTTGGATGGAAGGGACACTCTCTGGTCCCTTCACATCCTCACTTACCCAGTAACACTTACCAACAATAAACAACTGAGGGTTGCCCAGTGAGTGCTTGGAACACAGAGAAGGGTCCTTGCCTTCCTCCAACCCACAGCTCAAGGGGTCACCTGGCCCAGGAAACTTCTGGGTCAGTGGAGGGCACCCCAGCTCTCAATGTGACCCTGTTCCTCCTTTACAGGTGGAAATAGCTAGCGTGGTGATGTTAATATCAGGCATTTACAACATGCCAGGACTGGCGGAAAGCAACTGATGGGGGTTCCTCATACTCTTCACAGGAAACCACAGACTCTCCCAGTGGTCACATTCTCACTCTGCAGACGAAGACCTATAAGAAACAATCTTTAATTTAACATATGTCTAAACAGGAAAAGCAAGGGTCCAGCGTCTGCATTTGCGATCCTCCTGCCTCAGCCTCCCAAGCTGCTGTGATTATAGATCTGTGCCAGTAGGCACAATTCTGAGAGTGTTTTACGTCTGAGTATTCCTAGGCTGTGGAACGGGAATGCTGTTACACAGGACCCTGGCTACTTTAGGATTAAAAGACCTCCCACCAAGCCTAGAAGGAACAGGTGCCACTGTGGTTTGTCTTCTTCCCACCCCTTAACCCAGCTCTGGTTTACTATCCATTCCTTCAGATGGTCACAAAGCCCCTGGAGCCTCAAGGCCTGGAGCTGACTTACTGCTCAGATTTCACTCCAAGCTGAAAGCTGGGTGCTTTCTCAACCCAGAAGATACCCAGCCCAGCTACTCACGGCCATCAGCTACAATAAGCACACACCCCTGCTTCCTTATTTCTAGATGTTGCCCATCACTGTGATGGAAAATTCTAGAGCTGGGTTGCTGTCCAACACAGGAGCCCCGCCTGGCTATGAAGCGCCTAACAAGTGACTCACCGGATATTTGACTAGGAGAGCACACACACCAGGGTTCAAAGACTTAGTGTGAAAGAATTTGAAATATCTCATTAAAAATCTCTATGCCGAAAGCTGTAGTTCCATGGTCAAGTGTTTGCAGTGTTCAAACCTCAACACTGCAAAAGCAGTGATATCTAACTGATTCTGTTGAGATGGTCACTTTAGTAGGTTTATTGGCTTGAAAGAATTCTAGTAAAGCTACTCAGTCTGTTTCTTTTGCCCTTTAGCTGTGGCTACTAGAACATTTAAAATCATCCATGTCCCTGTGCGTTTCCACTGGGCAGTAGGTCCGCAGGGCTGTGTGTGAGTCAGCATCAAAGGACTGTGACTGGAGGTGGAGGAGGAGCTGGCTGTCCCCAGCCAGAGGGGATATAGTCACCCTTTCCCTTCCTTCAGAGGATCACATTGAAGTAGAGTGAAGTTGGTGTGACCAGGGCTTTGACCTCTGCCTCTCTGCAGCACCTGCCTCCAGGGTGTGTGTGCTCAGGGGACTGGCGGGGTAGTTCGCTTTTCTTCTCTCTCTCTCTCTCCCGCTCTACACAACGCTGACACTGTCATGTCTTGACTTTAAGCAATTTTATGGTTTCTTTCTTGAGCAAGGTGCTTTGTCATGCCGGGGAGCAAGGCATGAGATGAAATCGAGACACAGAAAAATGACCCGCTCTCTTGAGACTGTCCCCCAAAATTGTGTGTAAACCAAACAGCACGGACAGGGACAGCCGAGAGGAGCTGAGCCCACCTACCCGCTTCCTCCCCCAGCAGCTGGAAGCTCTTTCCCAGCTAATGGGCTGTACTGTGGGAGAGCAGGCTTGGCACACAGGTTTCTGGAGAAAGGATCACAGTGCCTGATGACCCCTGACCTGTTCCAGGACTGTAACAAGCTGCTGTTTCCTGACTTATTTTCTCTCCTCAGACATGGAGGTGCAGTAGCATCCTCTCTTTGATGTTGCTGCCTTTGCCCTTCCCTCTCTCTAGTCAGCCACTCCTTTCTCCTTGCTGCTTTTACACCAGTTTCCATAGTAACCAACTCTATTATATCCCTGACTGTGAAGAGAAATCCTTCCTAGGGATCCTACGCCTTCTAGGAGCTGTTTGGAAGCCTTCTCCTTATCTCTCTGCATGGATTTTCTTCTGCCCATCCTCCCCACCCCATTCCTCTTCTCGAAGATTCCCTTCTTTGAGCACCAGAAGCCCTCCAGGATGGCTCCGTCATTCTGCAATGCCAGACTGCAGGATGGGCGTGAAGGACGGTGCCAGCAGAGGAGACAGGCTTTATCTTTCAGGTGGCTTCACACAAGGACAGGTCCCAGACAAAACAGGCTATCCACAAGAGCCTTAGGGGGAGGGGATCAAAGGTACTTGAGATCCAGCTGGACTGGTTCACCAGTCATCATCCACAGTGACCTTACTTGCAAACTTGCACCACACACAGACAGCCTTGGCTGCCTTTAGGCCAAACCCTGTCCCTCCTCTCCCCAACCTCAGCCTCTGCAAAGTTCCTGGTCATACAGGGACCCCCCACCCCTCACCACCCCGTCCGTCTTTATTCTCTTGCTTTACCTTTAGAGAGGTCAGCCATGCTATATGGAGGACAGGGCAGGGATTACAAGTACACACACACACACACACACACACACACACACACACACACTAGGGTGTCAAAGGCCTACAACTGTAGAAGCACCCATCATCAGCCAGGCTCAGCGAGTGACCTGGGGAAGCGATAAGAATGCCACCTGCAGAATTGTTTGAAGGTGCCCAGCCCCTTCCCCATCCTTCCTCGGACCTGGACATTATGCTTTTGACGGCACAAGCTTGACAGCCTGACCATAATCAACACGTAGCAGAGGAGGGCCTCCCCCTCTCCAGGAGCAGCCTCATTTATTCACCCCCAGAGAAGGCTGGGCTATATTTAGCGTATGATGTCAGTGGGTTGTTTGGCGTCTTGCAAATTGGCAGGAAGCCACCTCTCACATGATATATGAAATCACAGATAAATACTTCTTTTCACCCAAAGAAAAACAGCTTAATAAATGCAGCCCCTTTCCACTTTCATCTTCCTCCCTCCCTCCCTCCACCTCCCGCCCGCCCGCCCGCCCGCCTGCCACGTCTGGGATTTGTCTTTCTGAGGCACAAGGCTCGGCTGAGCCTGTGAAGTGGAAATGAGTCTCTCCGTATTACAGATGAGAAGGAGGCTGCCTGGATGCTCTCTCCCTCTCCTCCAGCCTGGAAGGCTGCCAGTGAGTCCGTGAATCAGACGCACACGCGCAAAAAGGCAAATCTATACCACAGTGGCTTTATGGGGCCCGGTATTTATGGCACAGCCCTTGCCCTGGGTTGCTGTTTTGCAGGCGGAGATGAGAAACAGACAGTGATTCAGGATTGCCATTAACGATGAAAACAGCCCTTGTACAGATTGTGTGCAATAAAGCAAAGTGCAGAGAGAGAAGCTTGGGTCTGCCGTACCAGATCAGCCTTGAGGCCCATCAAGTTCAAGCTCCTGATACGTGTGGCAGCTAATACCTAGTGTTTGGAATACAATTTTCTGCTCTCTCTCTGGTTTTCCATCATGCACTCGGTCCATTATATAGAGCTGTTGGGGGACCTGGGTGGGGTTAGCATGTGGAATTAAATTAATTCTTGCCCTCCTGTGGGGATCCGTTTATATGCCTGGAGCACAGGATTTAATTACCTTTAGCTTAGCTTGTATTAAAAAAAAAACCAGCTTCACTATCGATCACAGATTAGCTCAGTCCCTCTCACAGTCAGCGGTAACGGTTCACTCAGTGACCTGCAACAGGTCCCAAGAAAGGGAGGCATCAGCTCCCAAGGGTGGCTTATTTAATTTATCCTCAGCATCATCTAATCACCCCCTGTTCTGGCATTCACAGATTACAAAGAGGAGGGAAGGGCTGTGTTCTCCCCTGAATTAACTTAGACACCTTCAGGTTTCCCTTTAACATTATTCTGTGCCAAGGCTCTGCAACCTGGCAAGGGTGACGCCAACCACAGCCCTGGAGGGGTTTGGAGAGTTGCTGAAGCATCATGCCCTTGATATAAGTGGCCTTGCTCCCACATCCATACAGCAACCCCATGAAAATGCTCAGCTTTATCCTGGATGAAGAAGAGACAGGGAAGGAGGAGCAGGGAGGATTAACCTAGATCTCCTTTTTGTATGTTTGCCTCAGCGCTGTACTGGGGTGAAGGATGGGTGAATGGATAGATAGATGGGTATATGGATGGATGGACTAATAGATGGATGGGTTGGTGAATGAAAAGATGGATGTGTGAATGGGTGGATGGATGGACAGATGGACTGATGAACAAATGGATGGGTAGATGAGTGGGTGGATGAATAAATGGATGAGTGAATGGGGGTGCAGATAGATGTATAAATAGGTGACTAGCTGAGTGGGTAGAGGAGTGAGTGGATGGATGGATGGATGGATGGATGGATGGATGGATGGATGGGAAGATGAGTAGATGGATGGATAAATTAATAGGTTGGTGGATAAATTAATAGATGGATGGTTTTGTGGGTGGATGGATGGATGGATGGATGGATGGATGGATGGATGGATGGACAGATAAATGGGTAGATGAATGGATGGATGGTGGGTGGATAGATGTGTTAATGGCTAAATAAATGAATAGTGGGGTGGATGGATTATGCACAAATGTCTATGATGGGTAATGAACCCATGAGACATCTTGTAAAATGAGTGTTCCATTCAGGTAAACATTGTTCTTCTCTAAAGTTTCCTAATTAGCATTCACCTGGGGATCCATAATAGGAACTGCAGATGAGTGAAAATTTTAACTTGGGCTTTTATTTATTTATTTTTTTTAATGAAGGGCTATAGACCCATATGATCAAATGACCAACTAGGCCTCTCCCAGACCCTGAAACTCTGTGGTTCTGTAATCATGTAATTCTGTGAGTTTATAAGCCATTTTAGAATTTCATTGCTCTCCTGTCCCCCAGGTGATGTGTGTGAGCCCTTCTTCTAAGCAGGGTCCCAGTCAAGGGCCTAGGTGTGCTGAGGACTCTAGAGGAAGCAAGAATCCTTTTCCTTTGGACAGATAATCACCCCACTGACAGCACGCTTGGTGGAGCTCTCTGTAGAGCCAAGATCTCATGTGCAATGGTGAAGTTGCTTTGGTTTTTGGGAAAAATGGTTTCTTTGGCCCAAGCTGCTCAAGAAGTTAATAGCCACTTCTGTGAGACCCGTATGCTACACAGAATAGCAGTCTGACATATAGTGCTATGTAATAGAAACAAATTGCCTACTTCCGTCTCTGAGGGCTGGCAGAAGGGTGTCCCACTTGTAGGCTGAAGGGCAGACTCTCCTGTCACGTTACCCTGGAGGATGTAGAAAGCCTGCATGCAGCTCACGAGAGAGTGAGAAGGTTTAAGGCACTTAGACGCACAATTCCCATGGCAGAGTATAGCACTAGCAGTGCAAGGCCACCCAAGACAGTAATTGGGTTGGTGAAGAGGCAGAAGGAAGGACACCATGGACAGGAATTTTTACTGCTGTTTCTGTAGAAAGGTGTGGATGAGGCAGAACCAAAGCTTAGGCTCCGTTAGCTATGTAATAGTCTGATAGTAGAATTCAGAGCTAGTAGAGGATGCCAGGTGGCTATGGGTATGCCCATCAAGGTTCTCCAGAGTATGTGGGTGTTAAGGGGGTGTGGAGAGGGAATGGGAAAGTAGAGAGGGAGGGGGACAAATTGGTTTGAAGGAATCAGTTCACGTGACTATGTGGATGGACAGCTCTAAGATCTATAGGATGAATCAGCAGGAAATGCACAGGTGATACATGAAGGCCGTCCACTGCAGAATGCCTGTGATATTGGGGAGATCATCCGGCCTTCACCAGACTGAATAAGACTCAAGCATATCATGGTGGACAATCTTTTTTAGTTAAACCCTGCTGGGGGATGTCTTTCTGTACGCTGTGAATATATGCTGTTCCCATTGGTTAATAAATAAGCTGCTTTGGCCTATGGCAAGGCAGCTTAGAGGCAGGTGGGAAATCCAAGGAGAGAGACAGGAAAGAGAAAGGCGGAGTCTGGGGAGATGCCAGCTGACGCAGAAAAAGTAGAAAGATACCAGCAGACCAGAAAAGCCACAGAACACGTGGCAAACACAGATTAATAGAAATGGGCTAATTTAAGATATAAGAGCTAGCTAGCAAGAGGCCTGCCATAGACCATGCAGTTTATAAATAATATTAAGCCTCTGAGTGTTTATTTTATAAAGCAGCTGCGGGAGTGCAGGGCTGGGTGGGACCGGAGAAAACCTCCCAGCTACAAAATCCCCGCGATTTAAATGTTAATCTCATACAAAAACACCTTACATAAACCCTAGAACAATGTATAATGATGTATCTGTACTATGGCCCAGCCAAGTTAACATACAGTTAACTACAACTGGCCAAGTCACGGTTAACTTATTGATACACTAGTTAATATTGTCGACTTGACAGGGCCCTGAATCACCCAGGAGCCGTGCCTCTGGGAATGCTAACAGAGGTGGGAAGACCCACCTCAGCTGTGGATGGAGCTATCCCATGGTTTGGGGCCCCAGATTTCATAAAAAGGAGAAACCCTGCTGAGCACCAGTGTTCATCTCTTTCTGTTTCCTAACTGTGGACACACGTGACCAGCTGCCTCCGGCTCCTGCAACTGCATCTTCCTTGCCATGATGAACTGTGTCCCCTCAAACTGTGAGCCGGAATAAACCTTCCCATCCTTAAGTGGTGAACTGTGTCCCCTCAAGCTGTGAGCCGGAATAAACCTTCCCATCCTTAAGTGGTGAACTGTGTCCCCTCAAACTGTGAGCCGGAATAAACCTTCCCATCCTTAAGTGGCTTTCGTATTTTGTCACATCAACAGGAAAAGTACAGAGACCTTTGGGAGGAGGTTCAAGTATCCCTTTCCAGAAATGGAAGGTTAATGAGTTAACAGTCTCAACTCCATAATAGCAACTCTCCAGCAGCAGGGCTTCAGAACTCCTTCACTTCCCTATACCTCCTCCCAGGTACTTTAGCAACTGTCTCAAGATAGGGCCTCAGAGCTTACAGAACAAATACGTCCACCCTCAGATCAGCCCCAGGAAGAGTGCATCCTCATCTCTGAAATCAAAACATATAAGCAGAGGGCTGAAGTGACTTGCTCTAGGTCACATGACCTATGAGTGGGGGAGGCCAGACAGGATGACATTACAGAGTCGGAATGCCAGGGGCCACGAATCCATGCAAGATGCATTTGTCAAGCCTACTTTACCGGCTTCACATGTCTGGGTTGTTTGATCTTCCAAATACTTCGGTAAGGAAGCCATTACCTCTTAACAAACAGGGAAACTGAGGCATGCTCTGTATGTCACCTTGAGATCCATCTGTCCCCAGCCTCCAGCCTGACTCTGGGCCACTCTCTCTTCCACCCCAACACATTGCAGCACACTGGCACTGCTTTGTCCAATGCTGAAAACTGGTTACCGCCTAAGGAGATGTTGCTGTCCACATGTAAACATGGAAAACAGAAACTCTCAAAGTGGACAGAGTTCTAGAAATGAAGCTTGGCCCCCTGAGATCAAGAGCAACCCCCAGGGCACCAAACCCCAGCTTTTCAGGAGGCTCTGAGTCTGCTGCCCCAGGAATGTCCATCTTGATTCAAGAAAGTCCTTTAGATTCTGGCCCTACCTCTTGGTTCTGATGATATCTTCTCCAGGACCTTCCATATTGGAAAAGACACCCTGCTCTGAGCACCAGCCCAGGTACAACTAACTCAAGGGACAGGAACTGAGACAAGGAGGAAGGAGGATTCTGACCCCATCTCCTGAAGCCTGGTTCATAGAGCTGAGGGTGCAGCTCAGTGGTAGAGTGCTTGGCTACCACATACAAGAGTCCAGGCTCGATATACAACCCCCCCCCCCCCACACACACACAGAAACAACCTGCTATCCTGCACAGGCCTTTCCTCCCCACCCCAGCCTCCAGGCAGCACTGTAGATCCAAAGGTGACTCAGCCCATGCTGTGCCCACAGCCTGCAGCAGCTTCTAGGAGAAGAGAATGATGGTCTGAAAGGACAGAAGAGTCGGGTGAGGTCAGCTCACCAGACAGAGTTGTGCCCACAAAGGCACAGAGGCCGAATAGGGCAGAGGCTGGAGCAGATATGGCTCCTGGTGCCCCACCAGTGAGTACAGACGTGGCCCACTGAATAAAAACCAGAATAAAATAGCCCTGGATGATCGTGTAAGGGCCTCTGAAAACAGGTAACAATGAGCAACAGTCTTTAAGATGTTCCAGACAGAAGAAGCCTAAGGCTGGTCCTTGTTTAAATAGAGAGATTTCTTAGTATGTGGGGTGTGTGTGTGTGTGTGTGTGTGTGTGTGTGTGTGTGTGTGTGTGTGTATGTGTCTGTGTGTGTCTGTGTATGTATGTGAGTGCACAAGCATGTGTGTGGATGTGTGTGAAGGTCAGGGATCCATGGGTACCTTCCTTATTTTACTGTTTTTTTGAGACAGGGTCTCTTATTGAGACTAGAATGTATCCTAGGCTAAACTGACTAGCCAGGAAGCCTCCAGGAGTTCCTCACTTCATCTCCCCACACTAGGATTACAGGGGCATGCCATTATATCTGGCTTTTTATAAAGTTCTGGGGATCTAAACTTACTCAGCAGACACTTTGACTGCTGGGCCATCGCCCAGCCCCTCAAAGGATTTCTAGTCCAAGCAAAAAACAGGATGAAGTCTTTGAAACATCAACAGCATCTCATTCCCAGATAGAAGAATTAGCGGTCATACAGTGTGGCGTGGTAGCAGGCATGGAGGGAAGTGATGACGGGCTGGGATTAGGGGGAAGGGATGAAGGGCTGGGATTAGGGCTCTCCCCGGGAAGATTTATGAATCACAGCTCCCTGCTGCTGCACATTGCATGGCTGCCTGCCCTGGGATGTCTGAGTTTAGCTTTTTCCCCTAGAGGATTGCAACATGGCCACACCCACTGCCTCCAGCAGGGAGTCTGAACTTCCTCTCCCCTCTCCCTTCTGCAAACCAACTGTCTCACCTTCCTGGCTGGACTTGTTTTATCCCAAGCTTTAGAACTTCCTCATTTTTCCTCTGTCTCTGTCTCTGTCTCTGCTCTGTCTCTCTGTCTCTGTCTGTCTCTGTCTCTCTCTCTGACAAGGTGTAGCTATAGAGCCTAGGCTGACCTGGAACTTGTGATTCCGCTGCCCCAGCCTCCGGAATAGCTAAGATTACAGGCATGTCTCACTACACCCTGCCTTAGATCCTCCTACTTAGGGGGTTTGTCAAAACCCACTCCAAATCTACTCAATGTGGCTTGGGGAATAATGATATGCAGAGAAATGTTTAAGTGCTGGGACTATTGAATATGAGGTTTCTGTCTAAGGCAGTTCCCTGTTTTTGCTGAAGCTAGAAATGTGTGTGTGTGTGTGTGTGTGTGTGTGTGTGTGTGTGTGTGTGTGTATGTGTGTGTATGTGTGTGTGTGTGTGTGTGTGTGTGTGTGTGTGTGTTTTCATGTTCATGCTTCTGAGTACAGGCACAAATGTAGGGACCAGAGGACAACCTTGGGGTCAGTCCTTGCCTTCTACCTTGTCTCACACGGGGTCTCTTGTTTGTTGCTGCTTACACCATCCTAGCTGACTCAAGAGCTTCCAGGGATCCTGTCTCCACCTCCCATCTCTCCATGGGAGCACTGGGGTCACAGACCCATGATCTCACAACAGGCTTTTCACATGGGTTCTGGGGATTTGAACTCAGGTCCTCGTGTTTACACAGTAAGCACTTTACCCATCTTCCAGCCCAAGAAATTTATCAGCAGTTTCTTTGAATGTAATCATTTGTACTTGGGAGATGTCCCCTCAAAGTGTCAGTACACTGAGGGTGTGGCTTCAAAGAGGACATTTACCTCTGCCAACTGCAAAGGCAGAAGCCGGTCCCATCTTTTCCCTCATGCCTCATAACCAAGGAGATGGAAACAAGCCATTTTAAACTCCAAAGCAAATGATGGCAAGGAATTAGCTCAAGTTGCTCCTCTGTCCTCCTCACAGCTCCTTTGTGGCAGTCCGCCCCAGCTCACGGTGGGGGGGGGGGGAAGCTGGCCTGTCAAACAAGCCCATTCAAGCTTGCCATTCTGCTGTCATTTGCCCAATGGGCTTATGATAAAGAGCAAGGGTGGAAAAAAAAATCTGCCAAAAATAGTGCCAAGGAGAAATCTAAGTCAGGGCAGGCTTGGGAGCCAGCATGGCCCACCCTCCTGGCCCTGCCACGGGATGGCTGCCTGGAGGGCCTGTTCTGACAGGGATGGTGTGTTCCAGAGCAGTGACCTCACTTTTCAGCACCACAGAGGCTTGGAGAGGAAGGGCCCCTGAGAGCCCATGTGTGAATCCCTGAAGAAAGAGAAGGGAGGTCGGAATTTACACTGAAAACTTGACTTTGTAGATGACATGTGGGGACAGCCTTATGGGCAGACAGGTTTGCTGCAGGTTGGGGACTCGCTTGAGGCTGATGCAGCCTGGAGATTCATCCAGAAAGAATACAAGGAATGAACTCCCTTCTCCCTGGTGTCCATGTCAGCCCTTCCTTGCTCTCTCTAGGTCTTCACTAACTGCTTCCTACTTCGGATAGAACTCTAAGGGTAGGCAAGAGGAAGAGAATCCTCCGGAAGCCAGAGCCTCTTAAGCCCAGGTGAAAATGGAGGCAGTTCGGTCCACTGTAGAGGAGGCCCCAGACCCTGGTGGTAAATGCTGTAAATTAAAGGGACATGCTTCCAGTCATGTCTGGAGCCACCTCTCAGGAGGAAAAGGGCAGGATACCTTCTTAGTTCTGCACAAATGCTCTTAGAAGTAGGGAAGCCACATCTTCATGCAACTTCAGCCCTCGATGTAGCAACTGCAGTGTATGGTGCTCCAACTGCAGTGTATGGTGCTCCAACTGGAGTGCATGTGGGTCTAACTGCAGTGCATGTGGGTCCAGCTGCAGTGCATGTGGGTCCAACTGCAGTGCATGATACTCCAACTGGAGTGCATGGTGCTCCAACTGGAGTGCATGGTGCTCCAGCTGCAGTACACGGGGGCCCTTGTAGGGAGCCCCCCTGACAAGTGGGTATCCTGAACTCCAGCTTGTGGGGGAAGAAGTGAAGTCTTAGAAAGGTGAGTGAAGGAGCCCCAGGTGGCCCTGCTAGGAAGTGGCCCAGACATGAGCCATAGTGAGATCTTGGGTCTAAGTCCAGAGTCATTCATGAAGAAATTTCCCAGCCTGCCCCAGAGACGGTGGCTTTGGGTAATTGCAGCCTATGTTTGAATTCCCAAGTGCATATTATGGTTCCAATCTTTACAGTTATTGTCCCTTTACCCACTTGTCATGAGGATGACAACTTACATAATAAACTAGATTTTTCCCCCAGTGCTGGGGATGAAACTCAAGGCCTGGCACAAATTAGACAGGTGCTCTACCCCTGAGCTATGTCCCCAGCTCCAGGAACTAGATTTTATTTTATTTTTAGTTGTGTGTGTGTTTGTGTGTGTGTGTGTGTGTGTTATACGCACAAGTGAAGAAGATGATATTAGATGACTTCCTCTATCTTTCTCACCTTATTTTTTGAGACAGAGTCTCTTACTGAACCAGAGGCCCCACCATTCTGGCGAGGCTGCCTGGCCAGCAAGTTCTTAGGATTGGTCTGTCCTTCGCTGGGAATCGAGTCACAAGCAGCCAGACCCACTATTTGCGTGAGCGCTGGGATTTGAACCCAGATCCTCTTGCTGCATAGCAAGCGCTATCTTACACATCACGCCATCTCCCCAGAACGTGAACCAGATTTCATTTTAACATTTAAATGTTTATTTATTTATTTATTTATTCATTTATTCATTTAGTGGGGCATGTGAACGCCATGATGGATGAGTGGAGGTCAGAGGACACGTTCTGAGCGCTCTCTCTCTCCTTCCACCATGTAGGTTCCAGTGACCGAGCTCAGGGTTTGGCAGTCACCACTTTTACCCATGCACCATCTCTCCAGGATCCATGCTTATCTATCTGGCTGCCATTAAATTTGATTTTTGTTCTGCTTGTAAACACCCCAAAAGAAACAAAAAGAAAGACCTCCGGCCCAGGGAGTGATTGGTTTTTTTTTTTTTTTTTTTTTTATGGTTGAGGTTCTGACTGGAGGTCTCAGCCCAAAGGCAATCCTCCACGCCTGGGCCTTCTGCCGACCTCTGTAATAGCCAGTGTTGTTACAATGACGTTGCCCTTTCCAGAGTCCACATCTGCCTACCTGTGTCTCTGCTCACTGGCTAATTAGCACGTTCACCCGGCCCTGGCTCTCCCTAGTCCCGCGGCCTGTCGTTCATTTCACTCACAGCCGACTCTAGCAAGCAGAGCAGTCCCAGGGGAAGCTTCCCCCGGGGACCCTTCTCTTCGGTCTCCTCAAACAGCTGTCGCGCTGCCCCAGTTGTTTTTCAAGGAAGGCATCCCCAGAGTTTCATTGAGGCAGACTTGAACTTGACCCCACTCTGTTGATCTGTTCCCTCGAGGCTCCCCCTGGGAAAGGATGCCAAGCTCAAGGTGCCCATGGGTAGATCCTGGCAACTCCGACGCCTGACAGCTCATCATCACCTGTTGCTTTCTGCTGAGAACGTAGGTTTGGACTTGTAGGGACTTCAGAGGTTCCTCCAAGTCAGCTTCTCTGGAGGTGCTCTATGTGTCTTCCGGGCAGAGCAGCTCCATACCCTGCGGGGCTGTCTGTCGGTGTGATATTTAAAGGAGAGCCATGAGTACTACATGAGGCAGGCCAGGCTGAGAGAGGGGTTCACTCAACACTTGAACTTGAATGCGGAACTCAATGCCAAGTTTTTAAAGCAACTTTTGTTGGTGTAGTTCCTAGCTGTTCACATGGAGTGGGTAGAAGTTATACTACTTTTGAGAAAAAAGGAAGCTGGGAAAGAAATGCCATCAGGGACACATCCTTTGAGGAGGGGTCGGAGCCCAGAGGATGTAATGCTACCTCAGCACTTGTCCTCTGTGGGCACCCAGCCAGCTCCCCCAGAGGACAAGCAAGGTCTCTGGAGAGTGGCCGTGCTGAGGATGGAATCCAGGTCCTTGCACGGGTTAGGTGAGGGCTCTACCGCTCAGCTGCACTCCCAGCCTCTGAGCCACGTTTTCAAGGAGACGTGTTTATCTGTTTATCTCTCCGGCTGCCATTACACTTGTGCCTTGAACTTGCTGAGACACAAGGGAACTCAAGCAGGCATAGGGAGGGTGGGGGGCACTGAGCAAGCAAGCCTCGCCCAATCACAGAGTGAGTTCACACCCCCCCTCCGCACAGACACAGGAGGGTTCATGGTTCTCGTCCACTCCCCAGCCAGCTTTGAAGGAAGTTTTTTGTTGTTGTCGTTGTTGTTGTTTTGTTTTGTTTTGTTTTGAACACAAGCCTGCAAGAGAAAAACGCTCTCTCCTTGTCCACACAGCCTACTAACAGGGCAAGTGTGGCAGCCGGTTCCATCTGCCTGTTCTGAGGGTTGTGTTCTCGATTGGCATTCTAGTCTTGTCCCCAGCCTATGGTGGGGCCCCCATCCTCAGAGACAGTGGCGTGTTGGTGACAGAGGTCTCCTGGGCTCTCAGTTGTTCAGGACTGGCTCTGTGGAGCTTCAGGCCCCGGGGACCTGCCCTCACTTACCCATTGGTAACGTTTTATGCATTCTCTTCTGGAGTGTTGGGATTACAACGAAAGCCTCCTGCACGCTAGATAAACCTTTACTCTTGAGAAACATTCCTAGCCTCCTTTTGACTCTTTTATTTTGAGACAAAAATCTTGCTAAATTTTCCAGGTTGGCTTGTAGAACTTGTGCGTGTTATGCATGTTCTTGTGTGTGAGAGTACACAAGTATTATGTACAGGTGCGAGTGCACACATGTGCACACGCATATGGAGGTCAGAGGACAATTCAAATGTTTCCTGGAGCCATCCACCTTGTTGTTAGAGACAGGGCCTCTCATTGGCCTGAAACTATCAAGTAGGCTAGAAACTATCAAATAGGCTAGGCTGTCTAGCCAGCAAGCTCCAAGGATCCTCTTGGCTCAGTGTTCCTGGTGCTAGCGTTACATGCTTGCACTACCATAGCTGCCCCCCACCGCCCGTCCCAGTGTGGACTCAGGTCTTCATGACCGTATGGCAAGCACTCAACAGTCTGAGTCATCTCTCTAGCCCCGACCTTGAACTTCTGACTCTCCTGTTGTCTGGCTTTCTTATTCATTTTTTACTCACAGAGACTCCTTGTCAACTGCCAGATGCTTCTGGAAGGCAAGTCCCTGCCTCTTTGCACAAGGCTGAATGTCAGAATTCCTAGCCTCTCCCCCAGCTACATGACGGCACATGCACTGTCCAGTAGCCAGGCAAGATGCTTAGTCATCCCAGGGCCTTACGTCCTACATAATCCGTGCGTGATCACATAACATGCACGCAGCGTGGTCATGTAATCTATGCACATGCGTGGCGTAGCTACGTAAGCCCATAGGTGCATGTGCGGGGTGGGGGTTGGGGGGAGGGGAGACCTATAAAAGAGGGTTCCACCTATTCCTTCCCTCTCTTTGTGCACGGTCATTCCATAGGCCAATGCACACCCCTCCTGTTCCCTTCCCTTAATAAACTCTTACAGTGGGTTTTGTTGTAGCTCGTGGCTTTTCTCTCACGGTAAACAGCGCTGCTTAATGAATAACATTGCGTTGCTTAATAAATAACACTGAAGAGGGCTGGACTTCTGAGAAAGCAGTCACCAAGTGCTGGGTCACCTTCACCGGCTTTCAGGGGACAGTACAGTACGTTTTCCTCTTTAGGAAGGAAAGCTTCCCTTCTGGAGTCCTTCCCCCTGCTTCTTGTTAGGACTTGTTTCCTTAGCTAGAGAAGATAAGGACCCTGCCAAGTCCTCACTGAGACGGCACTGAGGAGCACAATCAGGACGTCCTGCTGAGTTGCAATGGTGTGTCCCCGAGAATTAGGAGGTTGGTGTTATTTTGAAGCAGCCATCTCATTCCCGTGGCTGAGGGATCCGCCCTCTGTCTGGCTTCACTGAGGAGCTCTGCTCTGCTGGGTCTATTTGAGTTATGCAATGTAAACAGCTCCAAGGAGATGGGCTTCCCAGCTCTTGTTTTTGACTTGCCTCCACAGAGCATTGCCTGGGTGGTGTTGTTGGCCTTCTCTGCTCTGCTCTGGAGAACAAAACAGCTCGGCCTTGACCTTCTCTGGGGCCAGCCCTTTCCTCTCCACTGCCCAGGCAGGGGCAGAGAAAATGAAGGACTCCAAGCCTATCTGTGAACCTCCCGAGCATTTGCCCAGAGCTGGGATTGGGGTCTTCAACCCTCTCTGACCTCCTGTAGGAAATAGCTCTAGGGTATATTAAAAACAAAAGCAAAAATACAGCAATAACACAACCCTCCCACACATGATTCCATATTCAGGATGGCGTCTGGTGTGTAAAACACAAGGGAATGAGGCAAGGAGGGAAGTGCAGAGCTGCGGGAGAGAAGCTGGCCAGCTAGCTCAGTGGGTAGAGAGCTTCCTGTTCAAGCATGAGGCCCCGAACTCAGATCTCCACAATCCACACAAGAGCCAGGTGTGACAGCATACATCTATAGCCCCAGTGCTGGGGGCCAGAGGGAGTGGAGACTGGAGTGGGGGTTTCTAAAACCTGCTGACCAGTCAGCTCCAGATTCATTGAGTGACCTTCTCAAAAAATAAAGTGGAGAGTGATAGAAGAAGACATCCAGCGTCAACCCTCTGGCCTTTACACGTGCACCATACACACACACACACACACACACACACACACA
>CABHPQ010155888.1:0-18843 GCA_902168405.1 Peromyscus aztecus | reverse complement strand
CATGATCGCCGCGGCTTTCCTCGTTTTGCTGAGACCCTACAGCATCCAGTGTGCTCTCTTCCTCTTGTTGCTTCTGCTGGGCACCATCGCCACCATCATTTTCTTCTGCTGCTGGCACCGCAAGCTCCAGAAAGGGAGACATCCGATGAAATCGGTCTTTTCGGGGCGTTCCAGAAGCAGAGGTGAGACACGCCGCCGTCACCGGTGTCTTCTGGGCTAGAAGGGAGGTTGAAGCCTCCTCCTCTGCCGCCCCTGCCTCCCCTTCGCCCCCCGTCATTGCCCACTCCTCAAGCTACGTGCATTTATTTATTTAACAAGCCCTGGCCTTTTGCCCCCAAGTCCGTCCTCAGATCACCAGGTTTGGATAACCTCGGAGATTCGGAGGTGCTGGGAGGAAGGATCAGACTCCGTTTCTTAGGGTCAGTTTGCTAAAGCCCAGAAGGTAATTGTAGTGGAATCCTGGGCTGAGACACTCTTACCTTTATACAGCCTTTGCTGGAACTTGGGGATTAAAAAAAAAGTAAGGCGTGATAATTGGGGGGCTCCCCTCGCAACTTTGCTGTAACTTCTTGCAGAGAAATCACCTTAGAGACAGATGGTCCAATACTCCCTCCGCCCCGCCCCAAATATGCCCACCGAATTGGAGAGAGACATCTAGAATGTGCTTTCCCGAATCCAGGTAAGTGATGAGCAACTCTGCAGGCTGAGAACAAGGAGTTAATGAAGTCTCATTTTCCCTCTTTTCCCCCCAGATGCTGTTCTGAGATCTCATCACTTTCGCTCTGAGGTAATTTATTTAGTCACACTCTCAAGGTCAGAAGTAGCTTTCTTTCCCGAGTACCAGTATTAATCATGTGCGTGTTAAGAAGCCAGTAGGGCACCGACTGGGAAGCTTGCAGATCCTAAGCCCAAACTGGCATGCTTCTTTTGAAGCAATTCCACAGTCAAGCCCAGAGATCGTTGTAACAGATTGTGTGTGTGTGTGTGTGTGTGTGTGTGTGTGTGTAGTTTTGTGTGGAGTTTGCTTTACAAGAGGTGGGAGCGGCAGCCCCTAAAAGTGCAGCAGGCCTTAGAGAACTTAGCCAAGGAATGGCTATCAGTTTAGCTTGCAGTCTGTATCTCTGGTGCAAGCACTCCCTGGGTGCTCACAGAGGTCAGTAGTTGTGCACTTGGATAAACCATAGGGTAAAACTATTAGGACGTTACCGCAGAACGGTTTGAACCATATGCATTCCAGCTGAGACTCCAGGTGACAGTCCTACTGTCTCAGAAAGCTGTCTTCCACGATGGCATTTAGGACACGATAGTGATGTTGGTGAAGATACACCAGGGAGTATGTACTTGATATTTGTGCTCGACTGTCCCTCTAGAGTAGGTGACTGGACACTGCCAGTATGTGAGACCGCAGTAGGACCAGCTCCAGTTAGGACAAGGTACAAGCTCTGCCTGACCCGTTGGATTTCTTTAGTTTCCAGATGTCCACTTGCAGTAAGACAGTTTTCTCCCTTTGGGGGAAGGTTGCTCGTACCCAGGCGTGGAGGCTGCTTGGCGATACAGCTTTGCAAAGTATTGTGTATATCCCTTCTCCTACAACCTTGTTATTTACCTGAAGTTACTTCACATCTTGCGTTCCTTGTTCATCGGAGGTTTTATTGCATCGGGGATGCTTTGCATTGTGACTCTTTAAGCTCAACTGCATTGTAACGTTACTATGTTGCACACTGAGTAATTCTGTTGCATGTGCCCTGAAAGTGAGAACTCTACTAGTTAAGATTCGTGAGAAAATAACTGGTCAACAGTCAGCAGGCTTGTATTTAACTTTGTACTAACTACCTCTTGGGGGCCAGAAACACAGTTTTGCTGTCTGTAAATCAGGGCCAGCAGTACCCTGCAGGGCTGTATGTGGAAACTTATTTTTAAAATTATGTAAAAAATAATTAGTTCAGAGGAGGTATTTAGTTTTGGGTAGCCATCATACAGTTCGTAAAATTGAACTGGAAAATGTCAGTTGTGATTGCAGGCATGTTTAATCCCAACACTCAGAGGCTGAGGCAGGGGATCTCCATGAGTTTTGTGGCCAGCCTGGTCTACATAGTGAGTTCCAGGAAAGCCAGAGCTACATCGCTACATTGTGAGACCCTGTTTTTTTTTTTTTTTTTTTTTTAGGAAGAAAAGAAGAGAAAGAAAAAAAAATATGTAAAAATCAAGACATGTCTGTAATGAAGTCTTTAGAAAATTAGGTCAGGTTTATAGACTACAACATGAACTGGGTCTGTTGTGAAACAGATGAATGAAGTGAAATAATTCATTTGGATGCAGCAAACAGTGAATGATGGACAGGACACAAGCATTAAGACATAGTGGATTGACTTGGAAAAGATTCACCAGTTCTGTATACATAAAGGATAGTCGGGGGACACTGCTGGGAACTAGCCTCAGACATTTCAGCGTAAGCACCCCGGGAACACGTGGGATGTGCCCACATCTTTGTTTGCAGCATTTCAGCTAAAATTTCGTCTTGAGCTTGTGTTGGTTGAGAAGTCTGGGAACAGCTGTCCAGTGCCTTATCTTGTTCTGCAAGATTGCCAGTGTCATTTGAAATCTTTGTGTTTACTTGTTGCTTGCTTTATGGGTTAACCTGTGAGTTCCTGAGGGCAGAGCCTAGGTCTCGCGTGACGCCATTGCCTGGCCCAGTGCCTTGTGTGGAATGGGTTCCTAATAAATATTTATGGCATGAATGAGAGCAGTCTCTTGGTGGGCAAATGGAACTCAGAGTTGGACAGAAGAGAAAAATGCATTCTTGGAACATGGCTTAGAATTTAGCAGCGTTTATTTACCATTCCCAGGCTTTTAAAATAGCATTTTATTATTTTAATTTTTTTAAATAGAGTCTCACTGTGTAGCTCTGGCTGTCCTGGGACTCACTATGTAGTTCAGGCTGGTCTCGAACTCACGGACATATGCCTGTCCCTGTCTCTTGAGTAACTGGCTTTTTCCAAAGCTTTTAAAAAAAATTACCTTGGTGTTTGTAGTAAAATTTAAGTTACTTACTATAACAAAAAGATTGTTAGCATTTCTTTCCCCCCCCAATAAAATAAAATGTAATATCAGTTTAATTTGCTGATGCATGATAAACTAAGCATTCCAGAATGTTATTTGGTATGTGGAAATTCATAGTCTGTGTTGCACAAGAATGTCATATTTCATCACTGTCTTATATTTACCACAAACATAACATTTCCCCTTAAGCAAAACACAGGATATATTTTCTTCTCCATCTTAGGACGTTATTTCTGCCAAGATTTTTCTCCTTAAGGAAGACCTCCGCATTTGCTTGGATTGAAGCATATTTAATAAGTTAGAGTGGACACAATATTCCTGTTTTTTTTTTTTATTTGCTGCTGCTGCAAAATATTATCAAAGCGAATGCTTTGATTTTTCTGGCAAGTCCTAATCACACTGGGCTAAGTTTCTAGTGCTTGCTGTTCCCCAGGCCAGTCTCAGTAAGTGGATAATTCACTTTCAGCATTTCTGCCCTGGTCAAATGAGAAACACGATGTAGGATTTGCTGACTCACTTTGAAACCTGAACAAGCTGCGATAGAATACTGGGACTGACGAAGTTTGGAAAACATTTTGCTGTTTCATCTGGCAGAGGACATTATTTCTGCCACTCACGCCTCCGGGAGGGAGTCAGCGTGGATGGGGAATTCCGAGGTGTTCTGTCTGAGGTGGTCAGAATAATACTTCCTAAGGGGAAAACATGGTTTTGAGGCTCCACCAAAGAGATGAAGGCAGCTCCCCAATCTGAGGAGCTGTAATCCTTTTTCTCCTCGTCTGTATTTAATGGCACATTTCTTCAATCCAGGCTTTTCGTGAGACACTAGAAGTCAGTAATATGATGTTCGTAAGGCACTTTAGGTTGGTAGGCACCCCCGGCACTTCCTTTTCAGGTACTTGCGAAGTTATGAGCTTTTTAACAAGTCTTTAAATTTTAATAATAGCATATGAGAAAGTGAAATTAACCCCTCCAGCAAAGTCTACAATTTTACCTGACTTTAGAAACTATAAATGGAAAGGTTCAGTTGGGTGGAAATATGTGTATTGTTTGCTTATTTAAAGCTTGCACTCGTGTGTGTGTGTGTGTGTGTGTGTGTGTGTGTGTGTGTATGAGAGAGACTTCATTGTAAACCATTCATGAAATGATTTCCCATTGATGTAAGGCAGTCTAGAAACCATGTGTACCTTCTGGTTTCTAGCCGTCTGGCATCTCTGAAGTGCACTTTCCCGAAGACTTGTAATATTTTGCACTGTGACTGTGAACAGGGGTGAACTGTCACCCTAGGTTCCTGTGGTGAAAGTCGGGCGGTGATAGTCCTGTTTCGGAGGAAATTTTAGAGAGTGATGTGGGCATTTGCGGCACCGCCCTGTTATAAAGGAGAATCTTGGTGTACTGTCCTTCACAAAATAAAGACAATGATAATGCCTTTGAGAGTCCCAGAGTGAATGGTGGTGAATGATCCCTATTCATCAGCTCAGGCGAATAAGGGACGCCTTGTTTGTTTAAGGAAGGAGAAGGTCCTTTCCCTCCATCAGGCGCTGATAAATATCTTTTCTTCCTGCTTCAGGCAAAGGCAACAAGAGAGTTGAGTCAGACTAAGCAGTTCCTGCAGAGTCACACAGTAAGAGACAGGGTGGTAAGACAAGAGCCACAACTACATTTTGTCTCCTTCTGGTGCTGACCTGTGTCACTCATAACCCATACAGAAATGTGCCCAAAATTCTTAATGAAAGAGAAGAGTTAAGTTGAGCGTTTTTTGGTGCATATTTTCTATAAAACTGGTAGACAAATTGGTTATTTGCTCCCCTCACCCATGTTTATCCGAGGTCTTCTGGATGAAATGTACTGTATGGTCTACTCAAAGTCTCTGGCCTCCTTAGATGCCCAAATGTCCCTATTCCAGACTCTGGAGGATTATTAGCAAAATAACCATATTACATAGTTTCTCATTAAGCTCACATGTTTCATTAGGGATTACCCAATTTCAATATATATGTATAAAGAGCACATGGTGCAAATATATGTAAATATGTATAACTTTTATATTTTATGGAGCCATTTAAAAAATTTATATTTTTAAAAACTGTGATAAAAGAATCACTCAGTTTTCTGGATTTGGGAAAACAATGCTTTATTCTTGAGCTATCCTTTATAATTAGGTTATTGTTATAAATTTTTGTCTAGTGTCATTCTAGATCTAGATTAGTTTATACTAATTAAATCAGTCATGAGTAGTAACTGTATACATGATTCGATGTTCATTTAGTGCGACCCAATTATCTTCAAAGTAAACACATTAATCTTTTCTTTATGAAGTGCTGTGTTAGACAAACCAGGCCTGACGAAGATGCTGAGGTGCAGCCCTGCCCAGAGTATTCTAAGTCACCCCAGCATCCTTGCCAAAACGTAACAGCTACTGGTTCTTCTGTTACAGTGACTGAACTGCTGTGCTGTTCCCAACTATGAGTCACCAATGCAGTGAAAGCATCGGAGACTGTGGCATGCAAATGTGCCGCCAATGCATATGCGTAAATAACAGATTGGTCCTGTCCACGGAACTGATCTTACCATTTCAACACAGCCATTTACATAACTCTTACCTTATAAAATAACAAAACGACTGCTGAGTGCAAAACAGAAACCCCCGTAAAAAAATATTAAAATAAGGTAACCCCCACCTTTTCATGTGTCTAAGCAAAAGCATATTCTAAGTTCGAATATTTGTCCACGGCAGATGGTAGAACAGGACCAGTCTGACAGGAAGTGCTGGAGTACTGAGAGGAGTGTGTGTATGGAAGTTCCCAACACTGTACAGAACTCACAAGCTCTTCCACTGCCCCGCTGTGCCGCCCCGATCAAGGCTCAGCCTCTTAGCGTCTCACTGGCAGCCTAGTTCCCTTGCAGACAGTATCTCTACAGTGTGCAGAGCATCACACTGCCAAGGCATCATGGGAAACATGGCTTCTGCCTTCTGCATTGGGCCAGGTGAGAGGGAAAGAGGCACAACAAATTATGTGCAGAAAAAGACTGATTGGACTAGGGGTGTTGAAATGGCAGAGGGTGGCGTGTCCGGAGGTGTCCTCCGAGGGTGGGGTGTGACATTTATGCTGAAGTACAGCGGTGAGACAGTAGCCGCCGGCAGACAGCAGGAGCGAGAGCAGACACAGCACACCCTGCGTTCATTCCTCAGTGCCTGACCACAGTAAAGGGCTCTTGGGATTTTAAAGGACTATGGAGCTGGAATGTAGGCGAGTGCCAACTGCAGTGAATGTGAGTTTTGTATGCCACTCTACAGCTTTGGTAAAATTATTTGATTTGAACACTTAGGAGGATGCCTGCCATGAGCCTCTAAGAGAAGCAAAAAAAAAAAAATCACTTTTTAATTTCTTTTCAAGCAACTATAACAGAGCCGTTGGATCACTCCTTTCTCACCTTCAGGAAGAATTACAAATCGTAGTCTGTGCTGCAGAGCCCTTGAACAAACATGGGTTTGGGCCTTTTTGCTTGCTAGGAAGCTGAGATTTGGAAAAGTGTCTTGCTTTGTGGTCCAAGGATCAGGTATCGTTGGATTATGTCCTAACTGCAGATACCATCTGTCTAAGGGGTGTGTGTGTGTGTGATGGTGGTGATGCTGGAATTTGAACCTGGAACCTCATACATGCTCAGCAGTTGCTTTACCACTGAGCTGCATTCCTCACGTGTTTGGTGTGTCATTACAAATTCTAATGCAGAATGCATAAAACGCCAGGATTGATCACATCCAAGAACATTTTTATTTTCACATATATTTAACAATATACTTGGTTCTAATATGCCCCTCTTCTACTTCCCTCCCCTGTGTCCCTTCGATTACAGTTTTTGTTTGTTTGTTTAAGTACCTGAAACTTAGGTTTCAGCTTTTCAATTTCTCCCTTGAAGATTCCTCTCAAAGTCTTTGTGTTAGTTGGGGTTCTCTAGAGTTACAGAACTTATGGAATGAATCTCTCTCTCTCTCTCTCTCTCTATATATATATATATATATATATATATATATATATATATATATATACACACACACACACACACATATACACACTATATACATATATAATGTATGTGGAATTTATTGGAATGACTTACAGGCTGCAGGCCAACTAATCCAACAATGACTAACTGTGAATGGAAAGTCCAAGAATCTAGTAGTTGCTCCGTCCCACAAGGCTGGGTGTCTCTGTATACGCTGGTCTTCTGTATATGCTGGAATCCTGAAGAAGCAGGCTCCAGTGCCATTGAAGGAATGGATGTGCTAGCAAGGCGAGGGCAAGCAGGCAAAGAGCCAAAAGCTTCCTTCTTCAGTGACCTTATATAAGCTTCCAGCAGAAGGTATGGCACAGACCATGTGTCTTCGTGCCTCAAAATCTGGATTAAAGGCATGTGTTTCCTACTTCAAAGGTCCGGACTAGAAGTTGATTCACCCACTTCAAACCAAGCAGAAAATCTCACAGATGTGCCCTCTATTTCTGGAATGTAGTTCATTCCAGATGTGATCATGGGGTCAGCCAAGAATAGCTATCACAGTCTTTGTCAGCTACACTACAGACCAGGAGTTACTATCTCGAACATATAAAGAACTGCAAAAATGAAATACTCCCCAAACCCCAAATTGCCACCCAATAAATGGGCTATTGATCTTGACCGTTTGTAAAAGAAGAAATATCAGTGGCCAATGATACTTTAAAAAGTATTTAGGGGCTGGATGGATGGCTCAGAGGTTAAGAGCACTGGCTGCTCTTCCAGAGGTCCTGAGTTCAATTCCCAGCAACCACATGGTGGCTCACAACCATCTATAATGAGACTGGTGCCCTCTTCTGGTGTGTAGGGATACATGCAGACAGAACACTGTATATATAATAAATAAATAAATCTTAAAAAAGTATTTAACATCTCTAGCCATCATATAAACTAAAAACCACATTGAAATTTCCATCCTGCCTCAGTTAGAATGACCACCGTGAAGAAAACCAAATGATAACAAATGCTGGTAGGGGTGTGAGGAAAGAGGAAACGTTCTCCACTGTTGTTGGGAGTGTAAGTGCAGACACTAGAGAATCAATGTGGAGGCTTCTCAAACAATTAAAAATAGAACAGCCATATGACACAGCTCCACCATTCCTGAGCAAATACCCCAAGGAGCTGCACATCCCACCACAGAGACCCTTGCACACCTATGTTCCTTGCTCTTCTTTTCACTCTGAGGAGTGTCTTATCACTGTTCTGTTACTGGTGGGGAGTGTGGCAGCAGGCAGGCATGCTGCTGGAACAGTAGCTGAGAGCTTACATCTGAGCTGCAAACAGGATGGCGGAAAGAGTGTATTGGGAATAGCTTGAGTCTTCTGAAGCCTCAAAGCCCACCCCCCAGGGACACACTCCTCCAACCAGGCCACACCTCCTAATCCTTCCTAAACAGTCCACCAGCTGGGCACTGAGCATGCAAATGCATGAGCCCATGGCGGGTATTCTTACTAAAACCACACCAGCCCTTTGTTTATTACCTCCTATTTCTCACTCCTCAATATAGTCTGATTTCTGCCATTACTCCTTGAAATCACACACACTTAGCTAACCAAGGACTGCTAAATCCCTAAATCAGATGTTTCAGTTTTGGGTGTAATTGGTGGATCTAGTATTTAACACTGTTGCCCACTCATTCCTTCTTACAACTTCTCCTCTTGTTTTTGGACAGTCCCTTTAATGATTACCCCTACACATACACACACACACACACACACACCTTTTCTTGCCCTGGTTCCCTCTATTTGCACACTGAATCTCTTCCTACTTGCTTTCTAAAAAACTGATTTGTTGAGACCTAATTTACACACCGTATAGTTCATCTGTTCAAAGTGTAATTGTTTTTAGTGAACTTATAAGGTTGAGCAGTCATTCACAATTAAACATTCAGTGTTCATCACCCCAAAAGGAAACCCATGCATGTGGGCAGTTAGCTTCCTTCAGCTGTCCTCTTGGCCCTCTTTCCTTTCAACCTGAGGAAGCTATCAGTCTAGTTTCTGTCTTAGATTTCCTGTTCCTCATTTCTCTTTTCTCTTCACATTTTCTTTGTGGACTTTAATCCATGTGTGCTGTGTGCTTTATCTTCATGGGATGGTCACTTGGAAATTGGTATCTCATCTGTGTCATTTCCAGCCTCCAGACGCTAAGTCAGCTTTCCTTTTCCTTATTTTCATGCGAATGTCCCATAAATTGTTGAAACTAAGTATGTAGGGAACTGAATATCTTAAGTCATCCCTGTATCTATACTTCTTTCATTTGGGAGTCTCATACCACTTCCAGCCCACTGTTGCTCAGATGCTTCCTCTTCCACTCTATCCTATTTATAACTCTGGACTCTGGCTTCCTTACCCTCACCACTGCTGATTCCTTAGCTTGAGCCCTGTCATAAGCCTCTGGCAAAGTCTTTGCACCCCTTCTATAATCTACTTATACTAATTGAATAAGGATCATTCTAAAAAACTAACTCTTAAAACTCTTATCTGTCTTGGAGACAGTTATAGTCAGTAATAAAAAGCCCACACAAAATAAAGTATTAATGAACATGTTTATATTCTTAGCAAGAAGTTTAGGGGTGGCTTCAGGGTTACTTCAGTTCTACTTTGTATTTGCTGGTTCTTTGGGACAAACTTGCTTTCCCTCAGAATTGCACCGTGGAAACAGAGTTCCAGATGTGGAAGAAGGAGGGGATGGGTCCAACCAACATTGTACACCTGGAAATAGGTATTTGCTTGACCCTCTTCAGTTAGCTTGCTGTTGCCTTTCACTGACCAGACTCTCACAAGGCTACCTCTTCCTGAGAAAGATGCTTGGATGTGAACTTTGATTCCTTTGTAGCATCTGCCGCTGAGGCAGGCAAGGAAGAGTGTCGAATAAACCCTATCTAAAACCATTTTCTTCAAGCTCTGGTCTTCCAGTCTACACTTCCTGCCATGTTCTCTAAGATTATAGTTATTGCTCATATTACTTCCAGTTGAGAAAAAGCCTTTCCATTTCCTTTATTCTCTGACTCCTACAGAAACAAAATCATTCAACCAATAAAGACTGCCCACTCTTCAAGCCCAGTTCATAACTCCTCAAAACCAAGGTCATCTCTCTAGGAAATTGTTTTTTTCTCCCTCAGAATAATTGATGAGCGTTTGCTGGGGCTTTCTGTTGTCTCTCCTAACAGTACTTCAAGGATCTCAAAGTCTAAATTCTACTTCATAGCTCAGTGTCCAGGGCATGGTGAAGTTCACTGAATGTTAATGAGTGACTATTTGAGGTTTTCTGTAAGTCACTTAAATTCTTATTCTATATCCATCTTTTTCTTAAAGGATAAGAGACAAATATTTGCCATTTAAAAAATTTTAGGCATACAGTTGGGCCTTAGTCAACATCTGTTTAATTCAAGGGTATATATAGTTTCAGGTACTTTTAAAAGTAAATTGAAAATATACCCTAGCATCCCCACATCCCAGATTTTATTTAGCATAGAGTATTTATCTAGCTCTAAGACCATTCAAAATTATAGCTGAATGTGGTCCCTGGCATTTTTAATAAAATGTATCCTTTGACAACTTCATACATATTGTGGTTTGAATGAGAATGGCCCCTGTAGGCTCATATGTTTGAACACTTGGTCCCCAGGTGGTGGAACTGTTTGGGAAGGATTAGGAGGTGTGGTCTTGTTTGAGGAGGCGTGTCACTGGGGGCTGGGCTTTGAGGTTACAAAAGACTCATGCCTTTCCCAGTGTACTCTTTCTGCATCTTACTTGTGGATTAGGGTGTGAGCTCTCAACTCTTCCTATGACCATGCCTTTGCTTCAGCATCGTGAACTATGAGATACAAGCCCAAATTAAACACTTTCTTTTATAAGTTGCCTTGGTCCTGGTGTGGAGTCTTATCACAGCAATAGAAAAGTAACTAAAGCTAGGCAGTGGTGGAGCACACCTTTAATCCTAGCACTCAAGAAGCAGAGGCAGGTGGATCTCTGTGAGTTTGAGGCCAACCTGATCTACAGAGTGAGTTTCAGGACTTCAGGGCAGCCAAGACTACATAGAGAAACCCTGTCTTGAAAAACAAACAAAAAGAAAAAAAGAAAAAAGAAAAAAATAATTAAGAGGAACTTGGTACCAGGGAGTGGTCTATTGCTGAGACAAGCCTGGCCAAGCTCCATCTTCTGTAGGTATTTGTAGTTAATTGCACCTGCTATGAATTCACAAGTGCAAGGATAATGTCATAGCCAGAGAACAGCATTTCACAGTGTTCTCAATCCTCTAGTGTTGTGGAGTATTAGTTGAAGATGTGTTATATCTATTTATGATGTGGAATATTTGTTTTAATGATGCAAAGATATGTTGCACTCTTTTATGTTGCATTTGTTTAATTCTGTGAAGCTGTGTTACTTTGCCTGTTTAAAACGCCTGATTGGTCTAATAAAGAGCTGAACGTCCACTAGCAAGGCAGGAGAGAGAAACAGGTAGGGCTAGAAAGCAGAGAGAATAAATAGGAGGAGAAATCTGGGAAGAGGAGTCAAGGAGTGAAAAAAAGGAGGAGAGGAGGATGCTAGGGGCTGGCCACCCAGCAGCAGCACAGCCAGCCATGGAGTAAGAAGTAAAGAAAGGTATATAAAAAGATAAAAGCTCAGAGACAAAAGATAGACAGGATAACTTAAGAAATCCTGGCTAGCAACAAGCCAAGCTAAGGCAGGGCATTCATAAAAGAGAATATGACTCTGTGTGATTTATTTGGGAGCTGAGTGTCAGGTCCCCAAAGCGTTAAAATAATCAACGACACTCCAGCCTTCAATTTCTTCCTGCCCTTCTTTCCATATGTTCTGTCAACCTTAGAGGTGGGGGTTGGGAACTGAGCACTGAGCAGTCACAAGTTCTCAGCACTTTGCCCCATTACAAGTGTTCTCATTAACCCCTGCACACTGCAAAGTGAAGCTTCTCTGACCACTGTCTGTGGGAATAAACAAATATTTAGAAGCCAGTCTGACAACATGCTCATTCCGTTACACAGCAGTAGGTTCATCTCTAGGGCCTGTGGCCTCTCTGGTCATGGGCTTTTGGCGAGGTAGGTAGTACCAGGCATGAAATCCCTCTTATGGAGTGGGCCTCAAATTCAGTTAGAAAGTGATTGGTTTCCTCCATAATGATAAAAAATAATATAACAATTCCATTGTTATAGCAGTGGGCACATCTTGTCTGATACATCATTGGTACTGTAGTATGCAGGGTCCACAGTTGATAAAGACCATGGATGCTCCACTGATGCCTTTTCTTCTCCATCAGCCTGCATAGAAACTTCTAGCCCTATGAAAGCTAGCTAGCAGAGAGGGAGCTTGTTGCTAAGTTTCCCTTGACTTCCCTGTGTCCTGCAACCAGGGTGTTCAGCAACAGGGTCTTACCATCTATTTCTGGTGGGCAACCAAGAGAAATGCAAGAGCCTGGACTTGTGTGGGGCCTTCCTGCCCAGCAGCTCAGAGGGAACTATCCCACACTTGGTGTATGATTCTTACTTACTAGCCTGTGACTCCTGGGAGCAGCACTGTGTCTTGGTGAAAGGGATCTCTGTTCAGTTTTAACAAATTAGTAGGTGTCCATAAGGCTGTTTATACATCTTGAGTTTTTGATTAACCCCCTCCTCCGCTTTTTCTCCTTGTCTCACCTTAAACCTTTCCACTTTGAGTATCCCCTCCCATTCTGATATCATGTGTGTTCTGCTGTCCCCTCCCTCTTGAAGGCTCATTCTGCCCTCCCCTCTCAGGTCCCCTTTGTAGTTTCCTGGCTTCTATAGACACTCCAAAGTTAAACACAAAAATCTAAAATTCAAAGCTAGAGTCAGCACATGAAAGAGAACATTGTCTTTCTGGTCCTGGGTTCTCTCACTCAGTGGTTTCCAGTTCCATCCGTATCCCAGAAATTTTAGTTATTTCAGTTTTCTTTAAAGCTGAATAATGTTCCATTATGCATCTGTACTACAATTTCACCATCCATTCATTTGTTGATGAGCACTGAGGCTGATTGCATTTCCTGGCTATTGTGACTAGGGCAACAGTGAACATGGATGGCAGGTATCTCTGTAGTAACAGTACATTGGGTATATGATTAGGAGTGGTAAGCAAGGTCATATGGTGATTCTATTTTTAGCCTTTTGAGAACCTCCACACTTTTTTTCCTAGACTGCACAGGCTGACACATCCCAGTAATATATAAGGGTTCCTTCTTCCCACATCCTTATAGAAGCATTTTTTTTATTTGTTTGTTGTTCTGGGTATGCATACAGATGTTGTGTAGGCTGTGATGCAGGGTGGTGGTCTCTTTTCACCTTGTTGAAGCAGGGTCTCTTGTGCTTCTGTTGTTCTGTGTATTCCAGGCTGACCAGCAAGCTGCCAGGCAATTCTTCTGTTTCAGCCTACCATCTTGCTGTAGCAATGCGAGGTTACAGATGTGAGCCCCATCTGGCTTTTGATGTGTTATGGGGATCAAGCTCAGACCCTCAGGTTTGCATAACAAGAGCTTTTTCTTGCAGAGCCCTCTCACCACAGGGTCATTTGCTTTGGGGACAATAGCCCTTCTGACTAGGGGAAACTGGAATACCAAAGTAGTTTTAAGTTGCATTTCCATGGTGGCTAATGGTGTTGAGTTCTTTCTGCAATGTTTATTAGCCATTTGTGTTTCTTCTTTTGAGGCCCCTGCGTTCACTTTCATAACTCACTTTCTGATTGGGTTGTTCATTTTCTTGATGTATAGTTTCTCGATGTCTTTAGATATTGATCTTCTGTGTGATATATGTGTGAGACAGCCCACCTCCCCACCCCCAATTCTGTAGGCTGCCTCTTGACTTGAAATGCAGTTGCCTCTGCTATAAGGAAGCCTTTTAAGTTCATGAGATCCCTCCATTTGTTCATTACTTACTTTCTGAGGAGTCCCAGTCAGAAAGTCCTTACATGTGTCTCTTGTTTTAGTCAGGGTTCTCTTGAGAAACAGAGCTGGTGGTGTGTGTGGATGTGTGATTTATTAGAGTGTTTTACAGGTTATGATTCAACTATTTCAACAATGTCTGTCTCCCCTTGGAAAGTGAAAAATTCCAATAGTTGTTCAGTCCTCAAGGCTAGCTGTTTCAGCTCATCTTCACCATATGTCAGAATCTGGAAGAACTAAATAGGCCCTAATACCAGTGACAGAATGAACTTGCCAATGAGGGTGAGAGAAAGCAGGCCAAGATCAAGAGCTTCTTTCTTCCTTGTTATTTACATAGGCTGCTACCAGAAGGTGTGACCCAGACTTAAAGTGAGTCTTCCCATCTCAAATGATTCTGTCAAGAAAACCTCCCCACAGATATACCCAGGAGCTTGGGTTAATCCAGATATAGTCAAGTTGACAACCAAGAAATAGCTGTCACGTCTATATCTTTGTAGTGTGTTCCCTACATTTTCTTCTAGCAGTTTCAGAGTTTCGGGTTTTATGTTGTGGTCTTTGACTCATTTAGAGACTCACCCCCCTTTTATGTTGTGGTCTTTGACTCATTTGGAGACTCACCCCCCTTAGGTGAAGGGTGATAGAAAAGGATCTAGTTTTACTATTCTATATGTTGATAACCAGTTTTTCCAACACCATTTGTTGAAGATACTATGTTTTGGGCCTCTGTGTAAAAAGCAGTCTAATAAAAAATGGTCTTCTATCTGGCTCTATTACATTGATGCATGTTTCTGTTTTTGTGCCAGTAACATACTGTTATGATGATGATGATTCTGTAGTGTAACTTGAAATCAGATATGGTAACACCACCAGCAGCACTCTTGGTTTTTAGGATTGCTTTGGCTGTGAAAAGGTCTTTTGTGTTTCCACATGAATATGTGGGTTGTTTTTCCATTTCTTCAAAGAATGGAGTTGCAATTTGATTGGAATTGAATTGAACCTGTAGATTGCTTTTCTCAGAACTGATTCTTCTTGATTCATGAGCATGGGAGTGTACCTCCTGCCTCATCTTCCAGAGTGCTGGGATTGCAGACATGGATTACCGCATACAGTTTGTATACATATGGTTTTGAGATGCCTTCAGCCACTCAGCAGAAAGCTATTTGTTATTTCATATATTAAAGATTCAAACTGTAATTCTGGAGACTATATATAAGCTGCTTGTTTTTTTTCTGAATTGTTGGAATGATGAAATGAACTTCAGAAGCCACAGGATGAAGCACCATATACTGTTGCTAGAAGGTCAGGAAGAATAATTGATGTTTTAAACAGAATATATGTTTTTCCAAAATGGATCCAAGTATTTGCTTTAGATGTATAACATAAAATAGTGAGCCAGGGGTTTAAGGCTCAAGCCTATGAGGTTCTTCCAGAATTAAATACAAGTATTCAGGTTCTGTTGCTTTTAACACAATGCAAAGTAATGCAATAGATGAAAGAGTTCAAATTCTAGTGAATACGGAAGAATTAACCCTTGAAAGGATCAATTTTATATTAATGTTGGAAGAGAGGACTAGAATTTAGGCACACTTTGTGGCTTATACAAGGTTCTGACTATTACTAAAGCTATTATTTTTCTCATTTAAAAGTGCAGTGGACTGGCTCACTGAAAAAAAAAATGCATGCTGTGTCTTCAGTTTCTGCTGTGCATTGTGAAATGCCCAAGAAGGAGAGAGGTGTGATGGAAAGAGTCCAGTAGGGTCAAGCCTGATCCCTTATGCCCTGAAGGATTAATACACCTATCAATCATAAAAAACAATTTACTTCCAGAGGATAGCAATATGGGACAAAGGTGTGACAGTAAAATGTGTTATTGAAAAAAAAAATAAGAGTCTTTGTGACTTGGAGACTTTCTCTGGAAATATGGTAGAGGAAATGTTTGTGAGTGCGTCCGACCTTATATCATCTGTGCAATGAACTGTTCTGAGTGCAGGGTTTGCTCTTGCTGAACAGAGGATCCCAGCACTCACCGTGCTTCTCTGTGGTCATCTGAATCTCATCTCAGTGCACACATCAGACCAGAAACACAGATTCTGATAACAGAGAAGCATTAGCCATGAGCTCTTTTGAGTGGGGAGAGGGCTTGCCCAGCAGGTATGAAGCCCTGAGTTCCATCCCTAGCATTGCATAAACCTGGTGTGGTGGCACAGGCCTCTCATCCAAAAGCGAAGGAGGAAGAGGCAGGAAGATCAGTTCAAAGTCATCTTCAGCTATGGTAAAAGTTCAAGACCAGCCTGGAATACATAAGAACTATCTTGAAGGAAAAAAAATTTAATTAATGTTAAACATGAGCTGGACCCTGTTGCTCCAGCAAGCAACCACAGGTAGGGTTTATTACCAGTAAAATTCCCATATTATACATATTTTAATGAAATTTGAATGTTAAATATTGTACATTAACTTTAAACAAACCAAAAAAAAAAAAAAGCATGGAAAATGTTGCTCCTCATTTGAGTCTTCAGGATCAGAAGAGGTCAAGGTGTGGAGGGCAGGGGTCAGAAGAAACCATCAGCAAAGGACTTACAACCTCCCCAACCAGATGCCAGAAACCCAGGTTCTCACTGGCCACCCTTCCCCTAGTTCCAGGTGGAGCTGTTAGAGCCAGAGGGTCTGAGAATTTCATCTCATCTCAACACGGTCATGCCAGCAATTCTCTTCAAAAATGTTACTTATTTTCCATTGTTTAATCTCCACTGTTGCGTAACTGTCACATGATCCTTTTACTTTTGTTTCTCTGTTGGCCTGTTAGGTTTTAGGGTTGTTAGGTCTGTTTCTTCACCCAGTGCACCACGATGCTCTTTCTGTTATTCTTTCACCGTCCCTTATTATGAGCATCATCTCTGTGATGGTTATTTCACTCACATCTCATAACTTCCCGTTGATTTTCACATCTTTTGCTCTTGCCTTCATCCTCATTTCCTCTTTTTACCTCTACATATTAACTTTCCATAGCTTTAACAACCTCTAAAATCTGTGGAACTTAACTATATCCTCGCTTTCCTCCCCTGTATCCCACCCGTCCTACTCACCCCACACACCTTTGTTTAGTAGCTAGAGTATACGTCATACTATACTTGTTTCTCTTCCAACAGTTGTTTAAGCCAGAGCGACCACTACTGTTAACTGGCTAGTATAACATTTGCATAGTGACAATATCCAGTAACTGTGATGTGCTTCAGGTTGCACCAGGCACTCTGAGCTCTTAGACAACTAATTTCTGATCTGTGAACTGTACACATCAACTCTACTATATCAAACTCCCACTTGAACACTGAAAACACTTCAACTAAAAGAACATACTTGATCCAAACCTAAGCAATTAAAAAAAATCCAGATGTATAAATCTCAGTGTAGCAATATTAGGATCAAAACCAAGGTAATACAAACTCCTCCAAAAGTTACTAATCCTGTATTAATGCCATCCAATGGGAGTGGGTAATGTGTAAACCTAGATATAGAATTCAAAATAATTATTATTCAAATATTCAAGGGAATCAAAGAAGAAAATAATTCCTGATCTAGAATGTGAACAAACAGCTAAGTGAAATAAGGAAGGTAATATAAAAGAAAAAACAATAAAGGTAAATTTTTAAAAAAAGCCAATCAAATGCTAGAATGAAAGAAAAAAATTCAAATTAAAAAGTTCTTGAAAAGTCTTAACAAAAGAATGGATCAAGGAGAAGATGGATTATTTGAGCTTGACAAAGTGAGTAATTGAAACAATTCATCAATTTGTCTAGGATAAAGACAGAATAATTAGAATGTACAAGTGGTAATGACAAGACATACACAACACTGTGGAAAGACCAACTCTGTAGGTAATGGTATAAAAAGGTGTGAAGAACTGGTTCTAAAGGCATAGAAAACATTTTCAAAAGAATCCTAAGAGAAAAGTTCCCAGAGTTAGAGAAAGAAATGCCAACTCAGATGCAAGAGGTATTTAGAAAACCAGATATAGAAGAGCAGATTAACCTCCAGCACAATACTAATGGATAATTTCAATAACCTACTATTAACAATTGACAAGCCACGCTGATAAGTAAATAGAGAAATATCTGAATTAGATGACATTTTTGATCAAATGGACTTAACAGACATCTACAGAACTTTCCACCCAAACACTAGAGAATACATATTCTTCTCAGCAGCCCATGAAGCTTTATCTAAAATAGGTCATATATAAGAACATAAAGTAAGTCTCAACAAATACAAGAAAATTAAAACCATTTGGATCCTGTGTAATTCTTGCATCAAAATAGAAATTGTAAAGGAGATAAGAGGATGTTTGAGCTAAATAAAAATGAAAGGACAGTATCTTAAAATTGTGGGGTATAGCCAAAGCAACGTTTAGAGGGAAAATTCAACTTCAGTTTGCTTATATTAGAAAACAAGAAAGGGCTAAAATTACTCTAGAGGCGCTCAATAGTATGAAGTGGGGGAGTGGGGAGCAAAGCAAATCCAAAGAGAAAAAGAAGAAAGGAGAGAAGAGCCGATGTGGATGAGAGAGAAAAGCAGATGTGGACGAGAGAGAAAAGACACAGTAAAAGCAGTGAAGGGAAAGTGGATTGTCTGAGAAGATCAGTTTATAATGTTTGGCTGTGCTGATGAAATCACTCAGATATGACAGAAGAAAGGGGGACTGTGGTTCTAAGAATTAGATTTGTAGAAGGAAATAAAGGATGAAAATTTAGGGCAACTTTAACAACAGGAACAGACTTTATTTTGCCTAAGAAGGGCGCCAGAAGATTTGGTTAAACTGTGACCAGG
>CABHPQ010155887.1:0-19102 GCA_902168405.1 Peromyscus aztecus | reverse complement strand
AAGATATAAGAACTAGATAACAAGAAGCCTGCTGCGGCCATACAGTTTGTAAGCAATGTAAGTCTCTGTGTGTTTACCAGTTGGGTCTGAGAGGCTGCAAGACTGGTGGGTGAGAGACATTTGTCCTGATCGTGGGCCAGGCAGGACTGGAGAAAACTCCAGCTACAGAAGACATTACAATTTTTCACATAAGTGCATCAAACTCTGGTCACCCAGTTTCTTAAAAACACTAAATTAACTCCAAATCAGTAGTAGAGGCTGATCTCAAAAAACCCACTTTCTCTAAGAGACAGGTCACAAACGCAAAAACAATAAACTGAGAGATATTAGAATTCAATGATATTACACTCCAAATAGACTGACAGATGTGTACAGAATATTGTATCTGTATACCCCAAAATATACATTCTAGTCAGAGGCCAAGAAGGTTCTTTAAAATAGAACACATCATGAGGGCACAAAACAAATCTTCACAAATGCAAAACAGATTGAAATAATTCCATGTATCTTTTTTACTGAAATTTGAGAAAGCTTAAAAAAAATAGCAAAGAAATCTCTAGAGCTCATGGATATTAAATAACTCAAATTCTTCAGTTGTATCATTAAGGTATGTTTGTGTTCTTCCTGTTTTTTTAAGTGTAGAAACAGTGATAATTTCCTTTGTAGGACTGCTTTTAATGTGTGCCAAAGTTTCTGGTCTGTTATGCTGGGTTTTTTTTTATATATTTAATTACAAGATGTTAATCCCTCTAGTAATGAAGGACAAGGAGTATGAACTGGTCATCTTCTCGAGCCAGGCAAGATTTCCATTGGTGGGACTGGGTAGCATTTGGTTGAATTGTTGACCAAGGAAGTCCCTTGTAGATCTCAAAATAACCCAGGTTGATGGTAGGACAGAAACTTACCCTCTGAAAACTAACAGCAGGGCCCCATTGCTGAGGACAGCATCTGTTCAGCCCACTGAATGTACAGAGGTGGAGCTGGTGCCTGCATGGCGCCTTCATCCCTGAGTTCTAGTCTCTTTTGCATGAGAAGAAACTGTGGGCTATGGAAAAAGAAACCTGGACAGCAACCCAGCCACAAAACCTTCCACTACAATCTGTTCTTCCTGCAAGATGTGCTGGGGCAATGTTGGTGCAGAACTGTTGGAGGCCAACCAATGTCTGATTTAACTTGAGGCCAACTCTGCAAAAGGGAGCCTGCCCTGGACACTGCTTGACTGGCCAGAAACTAGAGACTGGATAGCCCAAAGACTGATTGATGCCTTACTCAGTCATCATCAAAGAGGCTTCCTCTGGCATCAGATGGGAGCAGGTGCAGAAACCCACAACCAGACATTATAAGGAGAGAGTTTCTAAATTGGAGGTGTCTGTTGGTTCCCTCCCCTCAGAGATAGGGGAATCTTGCAGAAGAAGAGGAGGAAAGACTCTAAGAGTCAGAAAGGATGGAGGACACCAGGAGAACACAACCCACCAAATTAAACAATCAGGGCTCACATGAGCTCATAGAGACTGAAATGGTAAGCATAAGGCCTGCACAGGTTAGTATCAGGTCCTCTGCATATATGTTATGCCTGTTAGCTTGGTGTTTTTGTGGGACTCCTAACAGCAGCAGCAGATATTATCTCTACATCTTTTGCCTACTCTTGAGACTACCTGTCATTGGATTGCCCCGTCCAACCTTGATAAGAGAACTTTTGTCTTTTCTTATTGTATCTCATTTTGTCCTGTCATCTCTTGGAGACCTGCTCTTTTCTGAAAAGGAAACAGGGTGTGGGGGAGTGTATCTGGAGTAGAGGGGATCTGGAAGAAGTAGAGGAAGAGGAAACTGTGTTTGGGATGTATTGTATGAGAGAAGAATCTATTTCCAAGAAAAAGTTAAATAAAATAATAAATTTTAAAATATATGAAATAAATCACATAAATAAAGGTAGAAAAACCAAATTATCAACTCAATTGTTATAGGAAAGCCTTAGACCTAATCCAATGTGGTTTTATGAAAAGCATCCTAGAAATAGTGCATCTAGAGGAAACATCCCTGCTGTGGGATGTTCTGTAAGACAAATGTGTTGCTAATAAAATACTGATTGGCCTGTGGCTAGGCAGGAAGTGTAGGCGGGACTAACAGAGAGAATAAAAAGAACAGGAAGGCAGAGGGAGGCTCTGCCTGCCAGCCAGCCACCGCCAGGACAAGCAGCATGTAAAGATGCCGGTAAGCCACGAGCCATGTGGCAAGGTATAGATTTATAGAAATGGATTAATTTAAGCTATAAGAAAAGTTAGCAAGAAGCCTGCCACGGCCATACAGTTTGTAAGCAATATAAGTCTCTGTGTTTACTTGGTTGGGTCTGAGCGGCTGTGGGACTGGCAGGTGAGAGAGATTTGTCCTGACCGTGGGCCAGGCAGGAAAACTCAAGCTACACATCCCTCAGCATAACAAAGGCTGTATATGATAAAGTCACAGCCATCATTACCCTGTGGATAAAAAATTACCTTGCAGTAGTCTTTAGGGAGAAGGCTTCTACTGTACTTCCAGCTCCATTCTTATATGTACTCTGAAGTGTGTTGATGTCTTCAGCAATAGGGACTTACCTTCAAATTTTAGGTAGCAAGCAAGGAAGCAACAATAGCTTATGTAAATCTTTGGTGAGGTTTCTTTTAGCATCCCAGGAACAACAAGTAAAAGATGGGTTTCTCTTGCCTTCTAGTGGGGGTTTTATTAGATAGAACACTGCTCTTGGAGGGGGCATTATCATGCCATTTTTGGTACACATAAAAATGTATGATTCCTTATTCTTTTCTTTAAACACGCTTAGTATTACTTATCCTTTATCCTTCGTCTCTCTCTCTTTGTATTTTCCTACTTTGCCCCTCTTCAGTTAAACCCCTCACCCATTTTTCCCATTTCTTTTTTCACATAACCTGTGTACTGCTTTTCCCCTCTCTATAGATCCTTCCCTATAACTGTGGTCCCTTTTTACTTTCTTAGTTTCTGTGCTCACTGCACATTATACTAACACTAAAGAGAAAATACAAGACATTAATCTTTCTGAGGCTTGCTGACCTCATTCACAGTAATGCTTTCTAGTTCATCTATATGCCTGCTAATTTCATTATTCTTTAGAGCCAAATATAATTCCATTGTATGTCTGTATCATATATTCCTTATCCATCCATCCATTGGAGGCATTTAGTTTCTTTTCATTTACTAGCTATTATGAAGAGAACATCAATGAAAATGACTAAGCAAGTGTCTGGAGAAGGATTTACAGTCCTTTAGGCATATGCCAAGAATTGATACATCTTTGTCATATTGTACATTTTATTTTATTTTTATTTTTTTGAGATTTATCACTGGTTTCCAGAGTGGCTACACTGGTTTGCAATCTCACCAGTACTGAATTAAGATCTCCTCTCCTCATATCTTTTTGCCAGCATTTGTTGGAAGTAGTTAGCTTAGTCTTAGCCATTCTGATTTAGCAGTCAAGGGAGGAAAGAAATCAATTTTCCTACCCAAATATGATACCTATAAACCACAATAATGACTAGCACAGCAAGATATCCTCAAAGGTCCATTAATGGTTCTTTTATCTTGAAGGTAACTAAAAGCTGTCTAGTTAGTGTTACAGCCTGTTCAGGCAGGGAGGATTAAATCATAGTGATGTGAACCTGCCCAGGTATCCATGGCTGGTGAGGTCATGGATTAGACCTAGAGGAGGATATACTACTGTCACTTCTCTAAACCAGGAAAATTTCAAATTCCATTTTTAATGCTTACCCATATACTCACTCACTGATCAGTGTAGCACTCACCCCTCATCAAATCAATTTTTTTATGCAGCACGAGGGGACCACTGCAGAAAGTCACAACTGGTCAATGTACAGAGGGCAAGTGACTTAAGGGTGCCCAGCCCCAACTAGTACATCTAAAATACAATCCCTGCACTGAAGACTTAGAGAACATCTCAGAATAGGAGGTGGAAAGAGTGTCCGAACCAGAGGACCAGGACATATGCTGTGAGATTTTTTTCTTCTATAGAAAATAAGGAACCTGGACCCATGTAATCTCAGCAATATGGTAGTCTAAAAAACCCTGAACAGAAACATCAGTCAACATTTCAAAATGGATGAAAGAAATCTTGCAAGGCTCCACCTCTAGATGAAGAGTTAAAGACAATTAATGAATGCAGAAAGAGGGAGAATCATTCCTTCTCAGGGGTGAGGCCTCTCATTGGTTATCCAATAGCAAGAAGTAAGCCTTAATATGTTTATATGCATCACTAAATAGACTAAGTATTATGTTAACATATTTTATATATTATACAGAAAACAATAACAGTTAACAAAAAAGAGGAAAAATGAACACACTAGGTTTACCTCCAAGGTCAGACATGAATCTCACAAATATGCTATTATGTGAAATACCAAAATGCAAAAGAAAAATCAATGTTGTGAAATTTAATTTACATAACTGTTAAAACCCAAGTGAGATTTAGTTCAGAATAAGTGCTAGTATGGAGAGGGAGGGTACTAGACATATTCTCTTTCTGGATCTGGAAAGCAGCTTCACAGGTATTCACACTGGCAAAACTCACCAGTTTAGCAACATGTTGTTTGGTAGATTCTAAGTTTTTCAGGGGAGAAAAATGTAGTAAAAAAAATGTAGTAGGGATGCCATTTTTCTCTATCCAACTGTTTCTTCTCTCATGACTTTGAACATATTCAGAGATGAAGCAGAAGTATTTTGTAAGTCTGATGAGTGAAGCTAATAATAGATTTTTTTATGGATACAATTAGAAGACATACAGCCAATCTCAAGAAATATTTAACTTCTTGTAAATTGTCTTGAATTATAAGAATTTTATGAACTGAAATAATTAGAGATAAAACATATATAAATATAACATATTTCCCATACTTTAATATCAGTACACATACTAAAATGAGCTAACTATTGAAAGATGAGAAATATATTAGCGTATTTTGGAGGGCTAAAAATCATTTAAATTTAGGCACTAAAGAGAACATTTTCTTCACATTTTCCTATTTAATTTTATGAAATTATTAAAATTATATTTTATATAAATCACTAATAAAATATTATACAATTGAGATTAGCCAGACCCAAAACGTATACATGTCAATAAATTTTTACATAGTTAGAATAGCCATTCTGATGATGTGGAGCTTCAAAACAGATTTTAAGCTTTCACTGCCAATTATGTTTTTATGCACTTATCCACCAGAAAACCCAAAATTATCCTTAACAAATTTAAAATTAGAAAAACAATTAGCTTCATATCTTCTTTCAAAACTCATGTGACCTTTAACTATATTCAATTCTTCCTCATCACCTAATAGTTACCCTTTCTTGTTCTCCTTCCTACTTGTTGTATTGTGCCCATATGATGTACATCTGTTTACACACACACACACACACACACACACACACACACACACACACACCCCACAGATCTGCATATAAGAGAGAACATATGGGTTTTTCTTAATGAGATTGTGTGACAGATACCATTTAATATTATACATTTTGAGTCCATCCGTTTTACCATTCATTTCTGATTTTACTTTTCCGTTGAGTTGAATAATGTTGCAGTTTATATATACCATGTTTTCATTATCCATTCTTTCATTGAAGGAGAACTAAGTTGGCCCCATTTCCTTATTTCCTTGCTGCAGTAAAAAAAGTAGCAATAAATATGGGTTTGCAAATGTAACAATGGTAAGTGTGTGGAGTTCTGGGTTTATGACCATGAGTAAAATGTCTATGTCATACAGCAGTTCTCTCTTTAATTTTATGAAGAAACTCAAAACTGGTCTCCATAATGATTATGTAAATGATATATATTACTTTGCCCTGCTACCAGAAGTAAATAAGGATTTCTCTTTCTCTGTGGCCTATCCAACACTTGCTGTCAGGATTCTTGATGTAGCCCTTCTGTATAAGATGAGGTAGTATCTCAAAGTAATTTTTATTTGCATTTTTCTGATGGCTAAGGACATTTAACATTTTTAAAAAATGGTTATTGGTAGTATCCGTTTTTTTAAACTCTCAGTTCAATTCAGTAGACCATTTATATAAATACCACTATATACATATATCATATATTATATTATATACATATAATATATTTAATGGATGCAATTTTGTAAATGCTGGATTTCCAGTCCCTTTTTTGAAGTACAGCTGGTAAAGATTTTTCCCTATTCTGTTTGCTGGCTGATTCCTCTGCTAACAGTTTCTTTTGCTATGTGGATACTTTTTATTTACATGTGGTTTTATCCACTGATACTGGGGAGCCAGTACCTGTGGTATTCAATTCATGCTCTCTGTTCAGAAATTTCATAGCTACCCAAATGGTTGAAAATAATTCCCTGTAATTTTTCTTCTAGAAGTTTCAGCATTTGTGGCTTTAAATGGAGGACTTTCCTTCATTTTAAATTGAATTTTGTATTTCCATACAATGTGTTCTGATCATATTTACCACCATTTTCACTCTCCTCCTCTTTTTTAACTCATCAACTCCAGTTTGAGTTACTCAAACACTCTTCAATGTGGAGTCTTCTGTAAAAGGAGGTCAAGCTATCAGAGCACATGCCCTTAAAGATTGCTGACTCATTCTCTCCCAAGATCTATTTAAAGACTACAGCTCCTCAACTAGTGATTGGATTGTGAGCCCATATCTCACAGTCCATGCTGAGATTTTGCAGGAATTTCTTCTATATTTCATTTCAGTTTTTTTATTAGTTCTTTGGCATTTTCAAGCAATATATTTTGATCATGTTTACCCCCTTACATCAACTACTCTCAAATACATTTAAACTTCCTTCCATGACCAACTTTGTGTCTTTTATTTTTCCTCGTCAAGTACAGTTTGAGCTTGAGTATATGGCTTCCAACTAGAAAAGTTAACCTACCAGTGACTGCACCTCTAAGAAGATTCACTCTTCTTCTTCCCACAGTTATCAATGAATGATAGTTCTTTAGCTAGTGGCTTCCTGTTGACCCCCACCATGGTGGGATTTTTTTTGCTTTGAAACATACTTGTGCATGCTGTCATAGCTGCTGTGAGTTCAAGTGTGTAACTGCCCAGCTGTGTCTGGAATACACCATGTTCTTGTAGTCATCCACCTCTTCTGACTGTGTCACCTTCCCACCCACCCACCCAACTCCCCTATTTCATTTACAATGACCCATAAGCATTGAAAGGAGAGGCTATAGAATATACATTCCATTTATGAGTGAATATTCCACAACCTCTTATTGTCTGAAACTTGACCAGTTATCTACAGCAGATAGAAGTTTGTCTGATGAAGGTTGAGATGAGCACTGATCTATATGTACAAACATTTATTACTGGAAGCCAGTTTGATACTGTGCCTATTTAGCAGAATAAAGGTAGTAGATTCTCTCAGAGGGTCTACAAACTGTCTAGTAAAAGGTTTTTCTTTCTTTTTTCTTTTTGTTCAGGCTGGTTATTATAGGGCTCATGGATGGGTAATATTGATGACTATTTTCCTTCTTGGTACAATGCATATTACTTCCCATCAAGGATGCATCTTCCAGATGGTACCAGCTTGATTTCTCCATGTCCAGTGACTCAAGTGTGATGTGATGTCTTCATCAATAGGGTTTTACCATCAAGTGCTAAAGGGTAAGTGAAATGGACAGCAATAGACTGTAAGGTCATGAGGTTTACTGGACATAATTGACCAAGGACACCACAAGAGGTAACCCATTTCCAGCACTGAGATTTTTTTATGTTCCAGATGGAGGAGTTTTGCCCTTTTACATGGTAACTCCTTTTAAACCTTTTTTGCATACATCTATGTGAATATTTTCAGTAGCTTCTATAGTAGTAGGTTTCTATATGACTTTTCAGAAAATATTTTTAACATTATCTCTCACTGTATTCTATTTTCCACCCAGCCTTTCCATTCCTTGCCCATCAAACAGTTCTTTTCAAAATTATTCCCCTTTAACCCTTTATACCACACAGTAGTTAGGTACCTTCCTTCAACTCCTCTATTATTAGGGCCCTTTACGAATTTCCTGACCTCTATGGGTATTTCAAATGCAACATACATTTCTGAGGATTCAAAACATCAATGTTACAACATACAGAATTTTTGTTTCCAGTTCTTTCCATGTATGATTTTCATAACTTATTTTTAAGAGTAGCTGAGTAATATTCTACAGTGTAAATGTTATATATTTCATTATGTGTTCATCATCAGACAGCATTTTCTTGTTCTCAAATTAGGAAATGTATTAAGTGGGTTACATATCAGCATAAAAATTGATTTTACTCGTTTATTATATATGCATATAGATAGACAGTGGTTAGATAGATATGCATGTGTCACACACCCACACAAACATGAACAAGCATCCACATATAAATAAAAATATTTAAAATAGAAAAGATAATATTGAAAACCAATATTAGCAACCATAAAAATAATATTAAAATGTAGTGATGTTAATATTATTAAACAGCAATATTGATATTTTTAAAGCTAATACTACTAAAATCAATTAAAACTTTGAAAATAAGACATACCTCAACATGCCATTTAAACTCATGAACATTATTCTTATTATTACTTCTTAATTTTTATCTTCTACTTTTAAATAAATGTTCACTTTCATAATTCAATCTTTTCATGTAATTGTACCATAATACAGTAGTCTTTAGAAATAGTGTTTATTTATTGAGTGCATTTTTAAATTTTATACAATATTATACTAGATATTTTCTATGTATTAATAGGAAATCATTTGGAACTAATAACTTGCTTTTTTATTATAGTTTGCAAGAACTAGAAATGTTGAAGTGCACAAATAAATAGTCATCAAAATTAAACTTATTAAATATATTAATTCAATTCTTAAGAAGTGTTTATGTTCTGAAATCCAAATGTTTTTATGCCATAGATTATAACACCAAAGTCTGAGATGAATGTGACCACAACTCTTGGGAGACCAGAATCCCATAATTTTCAAATCAACAACCAACCAGCATATGACATTTAATTAAAGCACAGCCACCTTTGCCATTGCTACATGAAGCTTATCTCTCTATCTCTGCAAATGCCACACTTAGACACTTCTCTCCAGGTGCTGATGAAAACACCACCCTGCTATGTGAAGAAAATCTTTATAGGAAGCTCCTGCCTATTGTAGTACCAACTGCACTGCGTTTTTGTCACCTTGCATTATTTGTATCAGATTTTCTATCCTCAATTTTCCTGTCTTACCTATACCTATATGGCTATATATCACTCAGTTCCAACCCCTCAGTTTAGCCCTTTCCTTCAGATCAGTTTTCCCAAGTGTATTGTCTTGTGTTTTCCAAGCAGTGTCTAATTTGGTTTTAGACTTTTATGCCTCACGCTAGCTGATTGTTCAATAAGTATAACATAATTGTGTGAAATCTGCTGCCATACTTTGTTTTGGAATAGTTCCCTGAACTCTAAATACCTGAGCATGAAAATAATTAAGGTGATGTATTGAATACATTGATTTTCTTGTACAAAATATTCAATATGTTCTTTAGATTTAGGGCACTCAAAAGGCTTCCTCTGAATGATATTAAAGTCCATTTAGTTGCTTATGCACATTCTTTAAATCCCACTGCTTACACATTTCTTTCCATTGACAATAACATAAGTTATTCTATGCATGCTGTCCAGGGCTCTTTTAAGTAAGCACCAAAAGGGAATGGTCTAGAAAACTGAACTTTGATGGAAAAACACAAGACATTGGGAAAAGAACAGTGATAATTAACTTATGTGTATGTCAATGTAGAGGAAAACAGTGTTGTCAGGGTTCTACAAGATCCTACAGCTTTGACAGGTACACAGTTGTAGCTCAACCAAATTGTTGAGTTTGTGACTGTGAAATTATTTACTTGTTTCATACAGAGATAAAGAGAAGCTCCTAACTTATGTCAATAAATTCTAAATTAGTAACAGCATTCTTGACAAGTACAAATGATATATCCCTTAGAACGTAAAATTGTATACAGTATTTATACAGTTATGCATTTCCTAGAGACATCCAACAAGATATAGTAATAGGAAAAATAAAGGGAGAAATTATAATACAGGTAATGAACACTGATGAAGTGTATTGCCCATGCCTTCCTATAATCCCATAAACTCATGTCTTGGCCATCTAGCATACATATGACCGATTATAGCTAATTCCCTTCCTCAAAATACAAGAAAAGGAAAGGCAATTCTTAAGACAAAGAGGAGGTATGATTGACTAAAAATTATATGCATGTAATATATTATACATACAAATATATGTATCTATGTTACATTTTATATCATGCATATAACACGCATATAATATATATCACATGTAATATATTTTATATGACATATTGCATGTCATATATATATATATCATATATATATATATATATCTTGCTTGACCTCTGTTCCAATAGTAAGTCTGTAGATTGTAGATGTAACCAACCGTCTTATTAAATAAGAAACACAGAGCCAAGGTAAAGATAAAAGCCCAAGAGGTCAGAGTTAGGAGCTTACCCGCGTGCTGCTGGCTAGCTTCTTCCGCCAAGAAACCTCTCCGAAAAAGGGGCTACTTCCTGTGCGTTTGTCCTTAAATAGAGTTCTGGTTCTTCCTTCTCATTGGTCATAAACCCAACTACGTGGCTGTCTCATCACTGCCTCTCTGTACAGACCTCCAGGTCCTCTATGGTTGGTATTGAGATTAAGGGCGTGTGTCTCCAACTCACAGAGATCTACCTAGTTCTGCTTGCTGAGTACTGGGATTAAAGGCGTGCACCACCACCGCCCTGGCTTTCCCTATGGTTTGCTAAATAACTCTGACCTCTGGACAACTTTATTTATTAACATACAAATAAAATCACATTTCAGTACAAATAGAATACCACTATAGTAGATCATTTGCAATTCCTAGTTTGTGATCTGTATTTATATTATATCTTTAGTTACTAAAATAAAGAAATGATAAGGTAACATTATAGCAAAGGATACTACAAAAAATTGAACATTCACTTTCAGCATAATAGATCTGAAACAGTTTACTGTGATTATTAGAGGCCACAATGCAAAATATTATCAATTAAAATGTATTTTTTTCTTGATAAATTGGTAAGTATAAAGTCTTAATAAAGAGGGTAACATACAGTCATTGCTTCATTTTCCATGAATACATAAAAGTATTTGTAGTTGAAAATGGGTAAATTGATTAAGGAATAATTTAATCTACGTGAAAAGCCATACTTTACACAATAAAGCATGTCATATTGCTATAGCTGAATATAGTCCAGTGCCATTTTGAGATGTGGTCATAACTACTAACTTTCAAAATAATGTGACCACTGCTTTAGTAAATTCTTTATTTCTGAATTTCATGTGCTTCTCAGTATCATAATGTTCCTATAGAGGCCTGTAAGGCCTTGTCTTCAAACCTGCCTCTAGTCAGTGATTTTCCCGATGGTCGTGTTTGCAGTCTCCTTACGGCTGTGTATGTGGCATGGGGTATGGCACCATGACATTAAACGGCTGATGGAGACCTTGGCTTTGACATCTCATCACCTCAGGTCTGTGTTGATGTCCTTTTGTTGCTTGTGGTCAAGGGAAATTTGGGCATCAGTGTATGACTTACAATGGTTTATTTAAGTGGACAGCTAGAGAAATTGTATGTTGAAAGTACTGGGAGGTGGGAGTGGGCTTAATGCTAGCTGTTTTTCACATTGAATTGTTTATCAAAGTAAGCACTCTGTTTTATGTATGTTCCCCTATACCAATATGGCAAAGAGGGGAAAATATAAGTATAAGACACTCACTTTTCATAACTCCATCAAGCAGTTAGTTCAGTTTGTCTTGTTTGGGTTTGGTTTCATTTACAGGAGGAGGGATTAAAACAGGATCTCATTCTGCAGCTTTGCCTGGTAAGGTCACTATGTACCGTAGAATAACCTTGAAAGCACAGCACTCACCCTACCTCAGCCTCCAAAGTGCGAAGGTTATAGAGTCAGACACCATGTTATGCAGACTCCTAAAGAATAAGAAAAATCTAGAAAAATTCTGAATAATATATGAAAGTGGAATATAGCTGGATTTTTCTCCAGTTCTGCCTGGCCCACGGTCAGGACACTTCTCTCTCACCTGCCAGTCCTGAAGCCACTCAGACCCAACCAAGTAAACCCACAGAGACTGATAATACTTATAAACTGTATGGCCATGGCAGGCTTCTTGCTATCTAGCTCTTATATCTTAAATTAACCCATTTCTAATAATCTATAAATTGCCACATGGCTTGTGGCTTACTGGTATCTTACATGCTGGTACTCATGGCAGCGGCTGGCAGCATGTCCTGACTCAGCCTTCCTATTCCCAGAATTATTCTCCTCCTTGTCCTGCCTACCCTATCCTTCCTGCCTGGCTACTGACCAATCAGAGTTTTATTTATTACCCAATCAGAGCAACACATTTAACATACAGAACATCCCACAGCAGTGGGATGATAAGCATTAATGTGATCATTTTAGGAAAATATCCAACGTCCACATGTCAGGCTTATTAACAAGTGATCTCCCTTTAAAACATGGCAAAATAAATTCATTTGCCTTCAGTGCTTCTTTTCAAATTACCTATTGTCAGTAGCCCCTGGAAACCCCTCTAGACATTTTTTCCTGGATATTCCTGATTATGATTCAGTATTGCATATTTCATATTCTCCCAAATTACTGTCCTGTGATCTTAAAAATTTGCAATCATTCCTCAATCTTTTCTTAGTTTTACTTTTTTGTTTTTACGGCTTACACATGCCTAGCAACCCCTATGCCCACCCCCCTCCTTGCAGACTCATGGATTACTCATGCCTGCTCAGATTGATGTCTTTTCAGCTCTGTTGAAACAATATTCCCCATCAATTTTCTTGTTTCCCAACAGCAAACTGAGCCACTTAGTCTCCTGTACTCTCACTGACGACTTCATTGTTCACAGCATCCCTGCACAGGAGGGCTCAGCCTGCTCTTTAAACACTATTTTGATTAAAAAAATGAAGGTAGCAATGTTGAACTTTAATTGTAAGAATTTTAATGTATAAGAGAAAGTGTGTGATTAGAGACTTTCATATCTTTGACTTTAATATTTTTTTATTTTTATCTCAAATGTTATATAGTTCTTGAATTTTGCCTTTTTCAAACTATTTTGAGGACATCATGTTTGAATTTGGTGTAATCTACATTGCTGAAATATTTTTACTGAAAGTTTTTTTTGTTTGTTTTTTGTTTTATTTTTTTGTGGCTGGGCATATGACTCAGCAACGGAATGCTTGGCTTGCAAGCATAACACCCTAGGTTCAATCTCCTATGTTGAACATAAAACAATAAAAGAAAGAAATGAAAAGACAAAGTCCTGTACATTTGGGAAATCAATGCTGTCAATTTCATTTTTATGTTACCTCTGAATGGCTCTATGGAATAACATGGCTGGATAAAATTTATGGAGCATATAATATGGAATGGAATCAAGGTTGAGTAACTTAAGGACACATTTGACCTACATCACAGACATTTATTCCCCAAATCTAGGAGACCACATATTATTTAAAAAAAAAAGTGTTAGTATCATGGAGGTGTTTCTTGAAGGTGAAAAGGACTCTTGATAGGTTCTATTGAGTTTTCTCCCTCCCAGAAGAAGCATTCATAACTATAATGAGACATAATTGTGGCTCCCATGTTCATAAGAAAACAAAACCTGGGGGTGTTCTAGGTTACTTATTTCTTACTGTTATCATGTGCTTTCTTGGAGATTGATCTCTATTGTCACCATTCTTATCTCTTCACACACTCCAATAACATTTAGTGAGTTACTTATGTGCCAATGACTGTCCTAAGAGCCTTTCAGATTAGTCCCTATTAACAGCTAAAATGTCACAACCTGTCATTAAAATAGATTGTTGTTACCTCCATGTCATCTTAAGGCTCAAAGAGGTAAAACAGTATGTCCAAATTTTCAAGCGATGGTGATCTTGACAATCAGTCTCAAATATGTAATTTTCACTACTTTCAGCCTTTCAGGAGTTTTCAGTCAGATGAATACTTCCTGTCTGAAACATTTCCCCACGTACTTTGCATTATCCTACCAACTGCTGCTGTCCTGTCTCCTTAGAAGCTCATCCCACTTAGCCTCCTGGACCCTATTCTCCCTCAAATATCAGTCTGTTAATACTAAAACTCATTGGAATCTTGCCATGCAATCAATTCTTCTTGCTACTTACATTTGTTCCCTAAATAATCTTATCTGGAGCCATGGATTTATAAATTATCCAAATGCTCATGATGTAAATGTTTATGTTATAGGCCATCAGTTCTGTTCTGCAAGTTGGTAGTGTGTATCTTGATTATTCATGGCAATTTTATCTTGGATATTTAAAAGGCATTTGAACCTATAGCTTTATAATAGAAATATTCTCTACCATAGACTCCCATATTGTTTATGTCAAAATGATTGAAAAAGCAACTTCAGTTTTACTCTTTCCATCATTTAAACACACATGAAGACACATAAAATTATATAGCAAACTTATGTTTTCCCTAGACTGGGAGAATGGGAGATTGTCCATGAATTTATTTGCTTGTATATGTGTTATGTATACAACAAAAGGGTATTAAATAGTACTTTACATTTTCTTCAGTGTCTGTTTAGTTGTTGATATTTTTAAATCAAAATATGTATTTATATTAATTTATTACTAAAGCATCTCAAGAAAATTGCATCTGACTTGCATGTCTACTATGAAATTCTTAGTCTACATTTCAGTATAACTCAATTTATAACAAATAGTTTTCATTTTGTCATAATTAAAGTATTATAGGCTTAAATTGGTTTGATATCTACTGCTGTTTAAAAATCTATCATGCCTGGTGGTGGTGGTGCACGCCTTTAATCCCAGCACTCGGGAGGCAGAGGCAGACGGATCTCTATGAGTTCGAGGCCAGCCTGGTCTCCAAAGCGAGTTCCAGGAAAAGGCGCAAAACTACACAGAGAAACCCTGTCTCGAAAAACCAAAAAATAAATAAATAAATAAAAAATAAATAAATAAAATCTATCATAAACTAAATGACACTTTGAATGCTATAACAAAATACTATGTTTTTAAATATCTTTCATAATTTTGACAGCAACAATTAATAGAAATTGCCCAACAATTTCCAAATAAAAATTGTAGAACAGAACATTTATTGCTTTTGTAACATAAACCTGCTTCAAAAGTTAAGAATAATTAATTTTTTCAAATTCTGAAATATAATGTTAAACACAGTGTGGCCCAGAATGAGTTATTCAACTCAAAGAAAACTATTTTTACTAAAAGAATTATTTGTTCAACTTTGCACTGCTCTATTTGATGTTTCAAAGGCATAGACAACTGGGATCAGGCTACTGCCTATGGCCATGCCATTTTGCACTTTTAAAAAATAGCATCACACTCTGAAGTATGTGTATAGGAAGAGCCAATTGATAGAAAATTTGTTCAAGAAAAAAACAAAACCTGTGGGCTAATTGCTACATTCAAGGAGGACTCATAAGAATTACATTATTATGTCATGTTTGGACTTAAATTTGGGAAAACAATTTTTATTCTGTAAATAATAATGAAATAAAAGCAAACTATGTATATTTAAACATGAAATATTTTTCTTGCCAAGTCTATAAAACATTGTAGTGCCCTTATTTTTTTCTGATTTCAGATAGTTGATTTTAATAATAGAGTGATTGACTATTTCCATGTGAGAATCTGAATTTTCTCAATAATTTCTGTTCTTTTATCAAGTATTAAATTATAGGTAACAAGAAAACTACATTGCTTACTTAAAGAAACACAAATATTTAACATTTTAAAGTTTTGTATATATTGAGAATTTTTAATAAAATTATGGTATCAAGGAAACCATAAGAAAGAAGTATATTAATATATAAGATGTTTAAGAAAAACACCAAGATTTTATATTTTAAAGTAATATATGATATATTTCATTTTAAGTCCAGTTTTTCATAAATGCATGTTATGCTTCTTCTCATTCAATAGACGTCTTGTCTGTGACTCAGAACTGACAACACACTTCCCACATTGATAGAATTGTCTCTACTTGCTTTCTTCATAGTCACTTTCACATATGGGTACATTCAGGAAACCAGTGTTCTAATTATATCTGCTTTCTTTCTCTGAGCTATTCTATGGCTTTTGACATTTCATAACCTCCTTTTAACACTGTTTCCATTGGTTCTCTGATTCTTCAGTCCTCACCAGCTACCGACCTTCCTATGTATACCTTGTTGCCTACTCCATTTGCCCCCTTCTCTGTGTAAGATCTCTATCTTGGTTTCTATATTAGTTTTTCTTTTTTAACTCTAAAATGGGAGGACCACCATAATATATCTCTGTAGCTGATGTATCCCTGTGTCCACCCAGCTCCTGAAGCTACTCAGACTCAAGTAAACACACAGAGACTTATATTACTTCTAAACTGTATGGCTTTGACAGTCTTCTTGCTATCAAATTCTTATATCTTAAATTAACCCATTTCTATTAAACCATAAGTTGACACATGGCTTGTGGTTTACTGGTACTTTACATCTTGATTCTCATGGCAGTGGCTGGCAGCATCTCCTGACTCAGCCTTCCACTTCCCATAGTTCTCCTCTCTGCTTATCTCACCTATACTATATTTCCTGCCTCGCTACTGGCCAGTCAGCATTTTATTTATCAATCAATCAGAGCAACACATTCACAGCATACAGAAAGATGTCCCCAGCATATCTCAACACATCAAAGAAAGAGTCCAGATTGAGTATATGAGTTTGTTCACAGAATATAATCATAAAATAAGTAAATCAATCCTTAACTTCCTTTAAACAAGACCTATAAACTTCATGTGATATATTGAGGATGGGATATAAATCTAATGACAGACTATGAAACATGTATGAAGTGTCAATGGGCCAGAACATAATATATAGATTGTATACCTTTTCTTGAGAGAATCAAGACTCAAATGTGGAAAGTTGGAGCTGTGGAAAAGATAATCTTCAAAAGGGGTGGTACTGGTAGAGATGCTAGGCACAACTCTCATGCTTAGCTAGATACATTAGAAGAATGTCTTTACTAGGAATAATAGAAAAGAATGGAATTTTAGAGAAATTCCTTCTAAAAATATTGATCACATTGGTAAAAAGTGTACTTGGCTTAAGCAGACTTTTATTAATTCAACTAGTGCATTTAGTGCATGTCCCCAGGACCAGTCACTTATTGGATTCCCAGGAGTTCAACGGTGAACAGCACATATCAAGTCCCTTTCTTAATTAATTTAATTTTATCCTTAAGCTCTTCTGATTTGGAGTTCTGTGTTTCCCACTGAATCCTTCATGGTCCCCTAACTGTTTTATTTCAGCCCATTTTCATCATTAGCAAACCATGGTTCAGTGTAATGAAACTAAGTATGAATTCTGAGAAAAAAGACAAAGAAATAATGGGATAAATGGGTAGATAACTGAATCTACACTCAAAAGAAAAAGAGGAAGATGTAAAAATGACAAAAGGTAGATTACTGAATCTGTTATGAAAAGAAAAATACTTTTAAAAAGGAACTACTTGTTTTAAATAAGATAAGTAATGGATTTTTTTTGTCTGAATTTGTCAAATGTTACTGGACTGGACATTGTTATATTAATGGAGTTTTTTGTCTGAATCTGTCAAATGTTAATGGACTAGACGTCGTTAATGTAATCTTGACTGTGTATATTGTATATACTTATTGGATATAATTTTTCTTGTATTAGTTATAAGCTTTTTAAAATTTTAGACAAAAAAGGGGAAGTGTGGTGGTCTTGTGCTCCCCAAAATATTGTGCACCCTAAAAAACTTATCTGGGGTCAGAACAGAACAGCCACTAGACACAAAGGCTAGGAAATGGTGGCACTCACACCTTTAATCCTAGCACTCCAGAGGTAGAAATCCCTCTGGATCTCTGTGAATTCAAGACCACATTGGAAATGGCCAGGAATGGTGACACATGCCTTTAATCCCAGAAAGCGGAGCCTTTAATCCCTGGGAGTGGTGGTAGAAAGAAGAAAGGTATATAAGGCATGAGGACCAGAAACTAGAAGCATTTGGCTGGTTAAGCTTTTAGGTTTTGAGCAACACAGTTCAGCTGAGAGTGGGATGAGGACACAGAAGCTTCCAGTCTGAGGAAACAAGACAAACTAAGAAGTTGGCCAGGTGAGGTTAGCTATGGCTTATTCTGTCTCTCTGATCTTCCAGCTTCACCCCAATAACTCTCCTCAGTTTTGATCTTATTAATAAGACCATTTAAGATTCCTGCTACAGTGAATCATATGATTGTGTTAAATGAAACTGTGCTAAGGTCTACTTCTCTAATAAGTTGAGTGATGCTAAGATGCCATGTGAATTCTTTTTAGTCACCAGAAACAGAACATTAGAACTTTAAGTTGGTAATGATAAAATGTTTTCTAGTTTAATTCTGCAACCAATTGACTGATTTATGAATCATCTTTTGGTCTTTCCCTCACTGTCTTTTTCCTTCAGAAAACAAAAATAAAGGAAGAGGGAACCCATACAAATACAAGAAGCTTTCCATATTGAGTTTCAACTCATATAATAATTTTACTATTCATTTCTCCCATTTTTTTCCTTATTTACCTTGTCTCTTATTGGCAAATTCTAAGATGATTGCACCCTTACCCAGGCTAGCCCCTGCTTACACCTTCATCTCATTTAATTAAGACTACAGGAAATGCATTTTGTTTATTTCAGTTCCCACATCAAAAACTTTTCTCATGGCTGGAGAGATGACTTGGTGGTTAAGAGCACTGACTGCTCTTCCAGAGGACATAGGTTTTGTTTAAAACATCCATATGGTGGTTCACAGCCATCCTTACTCCAGTTCCAGGAGATTTGATACCTTTTCTTGACCTCTAGGACATCAGGCATGCATGTATCGCACACACATACATACAGGAAAGCATTCATACACATAAAATAAGTAACTTTTAAAAAA